>QQSS02227904.1:0-10416 GCA_003687565.2 Craspedacusta sowerbii | reverse complement strand
TATATATATATATATACATGTAATGCTACAATAAATGTATGGCTGCATGAAATTTGCTAGTTATAAAGGACATTTTCATGTTGTAAAAAAATTTACAATATTATCATACTTGATTTTGAATACACGGGGATTCCGAGGATGGGTGGTCAATCGAAATAAAATTTCTCGTCGCATCTTTGTGCAGAAGAGTTCGTGAAACTTGATGTCACCAAAGATGATCGCATTGAGAAAGCCGAAGTCGCCCAGCTAGTTGCAGAAATGCCTTTCGAAGAATGGGAAGAGGAATTTGCCAATAAGAAGGTAGTTTTTTCTTATCTCTTTAGTACGAACAAGGTACTTAATACAACTATTCGCATCTACCTAAAGCTTTATTCGCCACAGCTAACTGTGGAGTGAGACTATGGTATTTCTTTCTTCTTCTAGAGTTCTTAGACTGCAGTGCAAATTTTTTGTAATATCATGGCGGTGCTTGAAGTTAGAGGATCGATATTACCTTGGGAAGACAAAGCTCGTTGCGGTCGAAGTCTGCTAATGAAAAGAACGAATGCGGAACAGGACAACGATGGAATTGAAAGCGCATTGATTCAGTTACTTGTATAACAAAAGTAGTTTAATACGAAATCTATTAACCTATCTATGTATCTGTCCGTTTTGTCAATCTGTAAATCAATCAATCAATGAATCTATCTATTCATCTATCTATCTATCTATCTTTGTTTCTTTTTATCTCTTCTCTCTATTTTATCTATTTATCCAGATAAGTCTTATGTAACCGCAGTACTTAAACTCATGTGCTTGTTTTCCATTTGTAGTAATCATGTTGATTGTAGCGGGACTGGCGTGAAGGGTGAATATGATAAAGATGCTTGTTCTTTTAGTCCCAACTGGATTTGTTTTTACTCAGCTACCTTTGCGAATCTTCTCCCCTATTATCTTTGTCATATTGTCAGATGTTCTCGGCCTTAACGACTCATATCAGCCTGCACCACAAACGCTGGTATATTTTTTACATTCTTCCTTTGCACGTAAGGTCTATATTCACATCACATTTCGATCCAAACAAAGGATTATTCCACTTGGATAAAGCAGTTTACTGTCGTCTTAAGAAACATACCTTTCGTCTCCGAGCGTGCGTACATCCTTGCGACGAAGAGTAGTTTACGCCGACTATACTTTATATGTATTCTATACTTTATTTGTTATACTTTACTTACCTGCATGAAAGCTTCTCTCACTGCAGTGAAGTTTTAATTGAACGTGCCAGCTTAAGAGTCTTATAAAAATAAAAACACTGTGGATTTGTTTCACCCTAAAACATTTTTAGCGCATTTTGGTGGACATTTCACTCGTCGTGCTAAAACTCCTTAATTAAGGAACGCTCATTAAAGACCTGCTGCCAAACTCTAGACTTCATTACCGATGGAATTTGCTACACAAAAAATTGAAGAGTTATAGATAGAGTGCAGGGCTTTGCTTGGTTTTACACAGACATTACACTCGTTGTCGAAACGTTTCGCTAGGCCATTCGCAATAGGTTAAACCTACCATATTCAACCGGGAAGATTATTAGCAAAGCCAGACTTCGAACAAAAATAAATGTCTTTTTTTTCGTTGGCCATCAATCAACCAACTAAATGGAATATCCTGGATGCTGATAAGGAATGGTCTTTGCATAAACTATAGGTATGTTTCTCTGAATCTCCCAAAATGCGAGAGGCGTGCGATAGGGATCGACGCAAGTATATGTCATGGATCCATATAAGCATAGGCGTGAGGTAAGTTTCGAATTATGTCATACTACGCTAATGAATGAATTTTGGCGAAATTAAGAAGGATCTTGCTTCGAGATAACCGCATTAACGTAGCATTTTTCCAGCGGTCCCACAATGAGCTTGTCTCAGCGACAACCAGCACGGTCTTGCTTGGAATTTAACCCATCTGAGCATTTAAATTGGTAGTCTTTCAAGCGCGCTGGTTCTCTACGATGTAAGTGTCCAATGTACAATTCCTCAGAAGAAGTAGGCTCAGCCATCAGCATCTAAGTTGCTTAACTTATTTCTTGCCGACGAGTTGCCATGATGGCAGTACCATGTCGAGGTGGGCAGGATTGACAATGCAGAGCTCAGATTCAACTTTAGTAAGTATCGTTGCAAGATTTTCGTATAACCTCATGTTTCTTGCTGGAAGATCAACTCCATAAGGAACGATGCCGAGTGGCGATCTATCGAGTTTTCTGTCTGTTTTCCAGTCTGTTTTAAGGGCTTAGTGGTTAGGTTTAGTCCGTAGTCTTGGAAGAACTTTGACATGTTCTTGGATGAGACCGTGCAGGCAAAGGTGTGAATTAGTTACACGCATCAATACAAGCAGGCAATTTTAAATCGTTGGCAATTAAAAGGCCACGACTTACAAAGCTATTTGAATAAACTCATCCGAAGAGGTCTATTGAAATCGCATAGCTTGAAATTCTAAGAGTGATACCGACACTTAAAGTTCTTGCAGCAGATGCTCAGATTCTTTCTTCGCAGTAAAACATGGTTCTTGTTGTTTCAGTCAAGGTTTGTAATTTTTACTGCGAATTGCAGTAAACGTTCTTACGTTTGAGACATGTGCATTTATGAGAGTACGCGCCACACAGCCGACAGGGACGTGTGAGACCACATCAGATATTCACATAGTAGCTACCGCCTCCGGGTATGTTTCTTGTCTAGCTCTTACTATGCGTAAGCAAAAGGAATAAAGAAATACAAAAATAAAATAGCCATGATAAATGTAAATATAGCCTGCTCTGCTCCACCGAACTGGTAGCGGACTCCATGGCAGGACGGAATGGACAACGACAGTCTTTTCCGATGACAGCTGCTTTCGAATGACTTACTTATATAGTCGTGTTTTTATGCTACCAGTGTTTGTTGCTATAAATCAGACTACCGATAGCCCATGTAATGTCACCAGACGATGGTGGGTTTGGATTTTGATTTCGACTTTTGATTTCACATTTATGTATGCTCGGTAATGAAAATCAACCTATCAAAATGAAAATGATACTATGCCTCAAGCGAAGTGCTTACTAAACCGAGAAAGAGGAAGAAAGAAAGTCAAATTTCAGGTCTGCCAGTCGTATAAACGATGAACCCCGTTAACTAGTTAAAATAAAAAACGCTGCCTGCGCATGCGTACGTGAGATTTCTGTTATCTTGTATATCCTGATTTGTATGAAGACAAGTGTAATTAAAATCGATCGCAGAGATATCTGAGACATATTCGTTTTCATCAAGGTTTTTATAACTCCTCTAGGTACGTAATTTACGTTGAGTTTTGACGGCCTAAATGTGAACTCATACTGGTGATAGCAAGTGTATGGTAGTCAATTAAACAGATGGACATAGCAGACGATAATGAAAGCTCTTCGGCCTGTTTGTGAGTATCACCTTAATGAATGATATTGACCTGTTTGTGGTGTAAATGTTATTTTCCACGAGACAGGGAAAACCAAAATCGTCACAGAAGTGAGATACCTTTGTGGCCCCGGGCGGTTGTTATTTCTGGTTGCGCAGGGTGGGGGTGACCGACAAGAATTTTTTTAATTTGTGATAAGAACATTGAGTCCCATTTAAGTATAAGCAAACAACAGCAACAAGAGATCTGCGCAAATCAAGTCCTTTTTTTTTCATCAAGATGGATGCCCATGCACTTGCATTGTCGTCAACTTTGCCTTAAGCTCACATCAAGAAATATCGCGTAAATATTAATGCAAGCAAGACAAAAGTGCTTTTATACACGGCGATTGAGAGCAAGGAACAGAATAACAAAAAAAACAAAAAATTATCGAAGCCCTAGTTATAACCTAGTACGAGATTATCATATGTAATATCTTAATTTCAATTGGTTTGCTGACTTAGCAAATATTAAAGACGAATATTAGGTTGTACTGGCTTCTGGTATCGACTGTCAAAATTAGCAAGGTCAGGGAAGTGCATCAATTTCCGCTGTTGTTGTTGTTTAATTTTTTTTTTAAACAAAGCTGTGCCATTACGGATGTAGTACAGGTGCGCCAGTACGAGGTTTCGTATTGTGAAAAGCATATTTAAACTTGCTTTAGCATATTTCTTTTAGATTTTGCAAAGAATGCCCTCCTCTAAATAAATAAAAGGAATTTTGATTAAAAACAAGTTGTAATATTAGTTCAAAGGAGCTTCTAATAAGCAAACCTTCAAATATCTTCGTTTGCCTCTGCTCGGGTTGGCCGCGTTGGTACGCAAGTAGAGGTCTTTTTGCTACCAACGGGCTGTTTGATGCCTGTGGCATGAAGTTGACAAACCAAGCTCCCTGCTATTTATAAAATCTGTGCAAAGTGGGACATCATGTCGTGAATTCATAGACAGACTCGAAACAAACATGACTAAAACCTCTAAGCGACTTGCTTGGCTATACAGACCTTTGGGCTGGATCCCCGTTATTGTTATTAATTCGATTGCCGCTTGGTCGTACTTTGCGTACGTAGTGATTCTCTGTTTTGGTGAGTACCAGGATGCGTTGTTTCACTATTCTATTGCATTTGCCGTCTTCGTACATCGATATGATATGTATTTGCTGCCGCCATAGTTTCTCATGGGGAGGGGGTGACGAGTTTGAAATGTTCTTGGTTGACATAGGCGTATTTTCTTTTTTTTGTGCAGACAGCGTTCAAAATACATCTGAAAGAGGTTAGTTTGCTATCCTTTCTTCTTTTAACACTTTGTTTATATTTCTACTACATAATTAATGTGACCTTGCAAAGTTTAAGAGGCTCAGCTGTTTCATAGTTCTTATACTTAAGTATGTGAGGGTACATGTGATAATTACTAAAATCATGGAATATGAACATATTTCATGATGGATACTGATAAGCAAATATCGTAAATCGGAAGCTTTTATGTACTACATATTTTTTTGCAAAATTTTAATTCAAGTTATGTTTCTATTCATTGTAGTGATCTACTTGCTACTTTACCACCCGTTATTCTTAGTCTTTGTAATATCATACTGGAAGGCAATACTAGGAATGCCAGGCTTCACTCCAAAGAAGGTTTGAGCAATAAGTATTTGTGAAAATGTGTTGCTTTTTACATGCTCTAAAAATTAAATGTTATCTATTCGATCTCCAATAATTTGGTTTTGTTTAAGATTTGATAACCAGCTGTACTACTCAATATGCATTGATTATCATATCATAATAGTTGTTAACTGTTTTAAGCATTGCGAGTGAATAGAACTTTATTTTTACAGTTTGCATGAGCTTTTTAATCAAAGTTTGAAATTATTTTCTTGCAAGGGGAATTTAGATTTTAATTGTTTGCAATATATGATATTGTAGTTTTATCTTACAAAAGAAGATAAGGACAAATACGAAAATGCTGTAAGTACTCATGTTGCTGACAATCTCAACAAATATTTGTTGCACGTAATTTGTCGGTGCTTGATGGTAAGCAGCTTATCTTCTAAGTTTTGCCTCTCTGTAAGTTTTTTCGTTTTCTTCATTTTCATCTGGTTCTGAATGTTAATCAATCAGTTTTTAAGTATTTTAATATGATTATTTTCTGTTCACTGAATTAATTCCTTATACACACTGACATTGTTAGGATATATACTAAAGCCATGCTTAAATTCCTTGTGGTAGTTCACATATGAGTGGAATTATCCCTCTTAGGAAAGTCCCCAAGATGTAATTAATGAGATTGGCAGATCATTGCCTATTGTTACTGCATCAGTATCCAAAGGTTAGTGTTTTCCTTAATTAAATTGGTTAGTTTTCAAAATAATGCTATTAAAGAAGGTGCTTTGATTAAACTGGTTCACCTATGTTAAAAATATGTATAAAAGTTTTCCCAAGATATACTGGATGGAAATTCCTTTTTTTTTTTTCTTTGCTTTCCAGGAGTCAAATGTGCTGACTGGCCGTTGTTAATTCAAAATTCTCTGTGATGTTTTAGGGATCAGATTTTGTGAAATATGTGATGCAATAAAGCCAGATAGAAGCCATCACTGCTCTGTCTGTGGAAAGTATGTTAACTTTGCTTCATTATGTATGATAGACATTATTAGTGCTAACGCGAGTCTGCTACAACTTTGTATGGTATAGTGGATTTAAATTGACAATATATGATGGAGATTCATTGAGCCCCATGTGAAAATTAATTTTGACTGCAATGTCTGTTATGAGCTTCTAAAAATTAGCTGGGAAACCTAATAGCTTGAGTCTGATGCTATACGAGTTGTGAAGGACTTAGTATGCTTAGAATGCAAAGCATGCTGTCCGAATGTAAAGCGTGCCGTTAGAATGTAAGTCATGCTGCCCAACAAAGCTAGCTTAATTTTTCGCCTCGTCACACAAGCAAAATAAGAGGATTTATTCTGACTTGCCACACAAGTTTTTTTATTAGAGATGGACAGCTTCTGCTCAAACCCTGGTCCTACCCCTTCACTAATATATAAATCCATATAAATAGCTTTGATGTGGTGCATAGACCACTACAAGCTTATTAACGCTAGTGGGCAACTAGATGAACGCTGTTGAAGTTCCAAGAAACCTTTGAAAAATGAAAATCACCGACTCCACTTCAGGTGTCTCCATCAGAATTTTACTGGCATTCCATCAAAGGACGGCAATAGGTCGGTATACCATTTGGTATTCCAGCTTGCGTGTCTTTTACTCTATAGCCAAAGTTGACAATCCGACCACATGGTGGAAGTTGCATGGCATGAGAACTTTTCCTGAATTATGGGGTTTTAAGTTATGGGTTTAAGGGGTCTTAACTCAGTTTGAACTAAGAGTTTCGTTTGTCAGCTTTTCAGCTGCCTTTCCATGATTTGGAAAGAAAAATCCACCTGAGAACATTGTAGTTGTCCCCTTGAAGCAGTATTCATGAAGTGATCTCTTCTGCATGCCATGCGTGTTAGTAGCTTCGCAATAGCAACTTCGTACAGGAGTGCAGGTTGCAATGTAAATGGTGCAGATCTTCCCTTTCTTCATGTTTCCTCGGCGGCTTGAAGTGTTTGCAGTAAAGCTGTCGTGCACTTGGATAATGACTCCGCTATTTCGCATTTTACGATTTCAAAATTTTCAGGCGCTATAGTATACGTCTATAGTCAGCAGCACTAGTTTGGTCTGCCTATCAATTGAGGTCGGAAGGAGGTACTCGGACCTAGTTGCTTAGCGGTCGTGGCAAAGCTTTCATCATTTCTCGATGTTTGTTCTTTAACAAAAAAAAACCTTAAGTTGCCTCTCTTCTACCAGGAAGCTTCTTTCACCACATGATAGACTCTGTCACGAGTTTAGGGATTTGATCTTTTGAAAACTGGCTTTGCTCTGACTATGAGAAAAATGCGGTCATCAAACTAGACAGAAGCGAGCGATCGAAGTCTATGGACTCTTTGCTCTTTGTCCATAAAACCAAAGAAAAGTCAAGAGCGATGGTGTGGCTAGCCCTGATATGCGTAGCGGGCATATCATCTTATGAATATGTGGTTAGCAGCCTAAAACGGAGCTTATGTGGCTATGTGCCTTAGATTATGTCATGCACGTAAACAATTTGCTTGGCAGATCCTTAAGTCAGCTTTAAGATAGCTAGCAACATGACCCAGGGACTGCGTTGGTTCGCGCATGGTTTTCTGTTTATAGGCATTAGAGCAGTCGCTTTTGATTGTTCATGTAAATTCAAACAAGCGTATGTAAATCAATATTTATCATATTGGAGTCCCAGCACGCCATAGATAATCATTGACTGAATTGGGTGTCTATATTTGTAAGAATCCTTAAATTGGAAACAACTCGCTTCAATTTTGATAGACATGTTTAAAAAAAAACATTGCTATTATCAGCTGCGTACGAAAACTTCAGTAGGATGATAAGACATATGCGTAAAAATCTTAAAAATCACACAGCACAGTCAGCGCAGCCCGCGTGGGAGAAGCATAGTTAATTTAACAGTAAACCAGGTATAGGAAAATCAATGCTATATCGTAACTAGAATTGCGGGTAAGGAGATTATGAATAAGATGAAAAATGGGAGAGTGAGTGATGAAGAGGCCAATTAAACAGACTTTTAGTCCATGGTACGCTCATTCTAAAGCGTTCGAGGCACCCGTGATATGGATTTGTTTTCAGTTATTGCCAAAACAAATAGTGTTTGCAAGTTTGGTACATCTTCGACCATTTGAAAGGATTTGTTTTCACGGTCGTTTCTGAAACGCCTGGAAAGCAGGAGGATTAAATTAGAACGGATAGGTTCTATGCGCACTTTCTCTGAAATTGTGCTGATTCTTAATTTTATTTGCTTTAGGGTTGCAGGAGTTTTTTTTTTGTTTTGTTAGTTAATCGATTGCAGCAGGCCATATCTATCTATCAAGCTATTATGCGCACTCACTCACGCCTTAGATCCTTAACGAGCTACTTTTGAATCCTCTCTCTACCCTATTTTAATCTTCAAGCAATGGACTTCATATTTTATTCTATTCTTTATTCTGCTCCTGATCTTTTTCGCTCGGCCAGGCTGTCCGGAAAACAATTAGTCCCTTCGGTTTACTTGCAATTTTATTAACCTTGTATTCCAAGGCAGGCGTAACGCATTTTCTGTACCACGTTTAGATTCCCTTTCCGCATACTTAAGCCTTCCCAATTCGGCGAATGAGTGTAGGAGTGATCCAGGGGATGGTATTTGTATAGAAGATCTGCTTGTGGGTTTTTGTGTTCGTGTATGTAAAGATGGCCTTGCTTCATTAACTAACTACGCACCCACAGGCACGTACAATCCAACGAGCACGTACGAACCAGTTCGCGTAGGGTAGTTGTGGTCTAGAATTTAACTCATTTGATTTCAAACATATGCCTATTTTAGATGCGTTCTAAAGATGGATCACCATTGTCCGTGGGTGAACAACTGTGTTGGATGGGGGAACTACAAATATTTTATATTATTCTTGTTCTACTCAATTCTGCTTACGATGTATTGCTCCGGAACCTCGCTGCAGTATTTTCTCAAGTTCTGGTCGGTATGTGCTGCGCCGCCTAGTAGTTTGTTTTTCTTACCTCATCAATTTTCAGGGGTGTGTGCCACCCTGCTTTGACCTGGTTCGGTCACGTGATGGTGCTGTCCTGGAAACAAAAATAGATGCGGCCTTGTTCTTATTTCATTTCCTTCCTTGACTTGCTTTTGAACGTCTCTGTAATTTTTTTACGCTATGAAGGTTACGTGATAAATTGCGATGACACGTGTAATTTTTCTCCTACACAGGGTCACAACATGAAAGTGACCAGCAGTCTGCATGTGCTCTTCCTGTTCTTCGTTTCTACGATGTTTTCCATAAGCCTGTGGTCCCTCTTTGGCTTTCATCTGTATCTACTGGTGCATAATCGAACGACTCTTGGTACGTGCAGAATTATTGTATGCCTATTCGTGTTGCCTTTGTTTGTAATTTTTGTACCTTGGTACGTTCAGAATTATTGTATGCCTATTCGTTTTGCCTTTGCTTGTAATTTTATAGATGCCTCCTTTGGACATGTTTTCCCGAATGAAGTAAGCTTAGCAATATTGGTTGGGATTAAGCTCGTCCTGTTTTCACTCATTGTAGAGTCGTTTCGTGCCCCGTTGTTTGGACACGGATCTGATAAGAATGGTTTCAATATTGGCAAGTGGAACAACATCGAGCAGGTCTTCGGTCACGAGAAGTGGAAGTGGATGCTGCCAGTTTTTACTACGTAAGAATGTGCCTGCTGCATTAGTGTGAATCTTAGGAAACTTTTTTGTGCATGCTTCCGTAATTCTTAACTGTATTATTGCATTGCACAAAGCAAGGATAACGTTTTTGCTGTGGTCTTCGATCTCGAACGAGCTGGCTAGAAGGTGATGCCCAATTCGATCGTCACTCGTCTGCATTGCTGATTTTCACTGAGAGTCGTTGCCATTTCGTGTTATTGGATATGAATATCTAACGATGTCTGACAAGGAAATGTCCAAGATAGGGTAAATTTTCCCCTTACGTCATCGTGTGCGTATGTGATATGTGCGGCCTGGTGATAGGTCTAAGTCTCTATGTAAGCTTCGATTCTGAAGAAAATAAGTCGAAGTTTGCCGCCGATCTATCCTAGATTTCCATGAGATCACTGTCCATTATTAGCATGCTTTGTAACTTTGGCAATTGGTGATCTGCCTATTAAACAATAAGTGAATTAGCATGAGATTTGTAGCTAACTGCGTGAAGTCGGAAGCTAACGGACTTTCCTGACTGTGTGTTCAAGTCGACGTGCTGTCTTCGATGAAATATTTTTGCGTAGGAATTTCTCAAGTCAAAGCGATTTAATCTTTAACACCGTTACAGTTGTATTCGGAAAATTTCAGCGCAATTTGGAATTGTCCGGGCGATGCGGCTAGCCGCTGTTCT
>QQSS02227893.1:0-10417 GCA_003687565.2 Craspedacusta sowerbii | reverse complement strand
CAACTCATATGTTAAGAAAGGAAAACTGATTTACCAAACAGTAGTACTAGAAGTGGAGTGGAGGAGAAATTTTTTAACCTCGGACTTGAAAGTTTCCAATTTGGAACTTTCTTCCAACCCGTACGTGGCACATCGTGTTTCTTGGTTCTTTTACTTCAGCTCCACTCCCTCGTCTTGTCTTTGGCATCACATGAATGCCAGGAATTGACCTCTTGCATGAAGCACGCCGTTCATAATAATCGCTAATTATGGAATTCGTCCGCAATGAATACGGTGAAGGCATATCTGATTCAGGCAGGAATAATTGATAGCTGGAGGAAGCAACTTGAATGCTTGCGAGAGCTGGCGTTGTTGTCTTTCCACCACATCGGCCGTTGCACTGCTTAAATACTCTTTGGACTAATTAATCATATTACCCCAAGGTAAAATCACTTTGGGGAAGAAACGTCGTGATAATTAGTCCTATTGGTACAGGTGCGGGTGCAAGGTTGAAGCGAGTCGGAGAATTTAAGGAGCCAGGTATAGATGTTTGTGTCTGAAGCTGGTTCTTGCAGTCGCACGCAAGAAGATGCACATGTGCCTTGCCATCCGGATCGCCTTCGTGAATGTGGTCGTTACTCAAGCTGCCGGGTGATGCGTCACCCGTGAAGCAAGGGGTCTCCAAACCTTTCATCCCGAGGGTTGCATTAACGAACATACAACTGGCTGGTGCCCGGATAAAGAGTCAAGGTCCACTAAGGTATACTCACGAAAGAGGTTGGTGTTAACTGTGTACGCGATGCACACGCGTCTGGTTTGGGTTTTTAGAGCAAAAGCATTATTCCTGCAGTACGCTTTCGCCTCGACACCGCGGCGCTCAACGAATCATTAATTTCCCTGCTTTTCATTGTGTTGATCCGCGGGCTGTAGCTTGGAGACCCCTTGTCTAAGCAAAGGCGCCAATTGCCGCGGCGATGGCATTTGTCATGGTGCTCACGTTTGCCTCTTTTTGATGCTCGAGCGGCTCGAGCCTGCGGCATGCTAATGTTTGCGACTGCTTAAACTATCTGCTTTGTTGCATGGTGCATCTTTTGTGTTGTTGTAGTTAATCTTTGTTTTCGCTGCGTCGTCTTTGCATTCGTTTGTGTTCTTTGCACAATGCCATACTAAGACAGGTTTTTCAGCCCATGCGAGGGTCTCCTCTAAGCTCTCCTTAAAACCGTTTGGTGCGAGCCAACACCTGTCCCGAATCGAACGATAGTAAAATGGGACCATTGCGCAGATCACGTGACAAGGATGCTAGAAAACTCAGTCTATAAGTCTGTTGCGCTCCCAGGCCTGTACACTTTACTGTCGAGGAAGAGGCATGCAGTATTAAAACCCAGGACAGGATATTTTCCGAAGACACATTTTTCAATAAAATTGAATCTCAATTATCTGGCGCACTTCCTGTTTAGTTCATTGTCCTCATTCCGAATTGTGCGGAAACCAGCCTACTGCTAAGAAAAATTCGCACAGTAGCGCCTAGCCTTCTCCAAGCTGCCGTCATATCCGAGTTTCCTCGTCTGAGTAAACCCCCGAACCTCACTCCCTGCATAAATGTCGACGAAACGGTCTTAACATTATGGGAGCCATGCGGAGAAATGCATCAACATCCACGCTGGCTTTATCAGAAATCGGCGTGGCAAACACTAGGACGTACACCAGCCAATTCCTCACCCTTGCGTTTCTCGCACTGTATCTCGCACTTCATCTCGCACTGTATCTCGCACTGTATCTCGGACTTCATCTCGCACTTTGTTCTCTCACAGTATCTCGGACTTCATCTCGTACTGTATCTCGCACTGTATCTCGCACTTCATCTCACTCTGGATGTCGCACTGTATCTCGCTAAGGATAAGCGCTGGAAATTGAGTAGGCGTCTGGAGATCATAAATGAGATGGCTCTGCTGCCAGGGAAAATCGAGCGCGTCTTGAAGCTCAATGACCAGCTTAAGGCGCTCGTATTTTCCAAACATAGCACGCATGAGTTGCGCGTTTAGCAAGCTGGGATAAGCTAAGAATACTGAACTTATAAGTAGTTCCGAAGTGTGGTGATCGTTGTGACCTAAGCGAAAACCGGAGTACGCCTAGGTGATCTTCATAAATAAGTGCCTGCATTCGTACGTTCGTGAAATATCGATCTGATTTATGTTGCTCCTGGACTTTTCTTACGACCGTTTTCTTGGCCTGAACGATCTCGTCCGCAGTTAACTCCTATTGGCATTCTGGCATTCTCTTCTCCGACATCTGCAGTTAAACTTAAGAGCTTAAGCTACGACTCTCATTAGCTTCTTGTAAGAATAGCTCGAGTAGCTTGCTTTAACTAGATTGCTTGTTGCCTCAGCGACGCAAACAGCATTGTTTTGACAACCCTCTTGGGCACTCAACTTAACCACATTCTCCTCCGTCTCCAATAACTCACCCCTTGCACGCCTTGCTGGATGCATGCTAAACCACTCGGGTCTTTGAAACCATATTTTACCACGTTTGAGCTCACGGGTAGTCTGTCCAGGCGACTGTATATCACATGGATTTCAGTGCCACTCAAATAATATCTTCATGTCTCTCCAACCCACTGTTTATAGCGTTTGTTTATGCTAAGAGCCGCCATTGAATCTGAAAGAAAGTGCACACTTGGTTCTACCATGCTTATTTGATAGATGACATCAACCTTGGTAAACCAAGCATGTCCAAAGGCTCCAAACGTGAACAACTTACCCTCCAAAGACGCTACTTTCGTCTTGATTCTAGAAGGCTTATGTATTTACTCTCTTTGAAGACTCATTCCTGTTGCATTACAACTCTGGAAGGGCGGCATTTGAAGCTTCGCTAGCCAGGTAAGTCTGCAAAGATTTAATTTCTGCTTATGAATTCTTAAGCCATACAGAGGAGCTCAAAACAAACCAGCTTTGAGTTGCAGTAAACCATTTTCTTACCTTCCAACCCCAATCCCTTGCATATATTCTTAAAAACTACTTTAAAGCCCTAATGAGTCGTAGTCTTTCTCACTAAACTTAAGACTCCGCTCTTTGTGGTCTACTACTTTTACTGTTGATCAAGAATGTAACAATCGATAACCATGACATTTTCTGAGGGATGCCCGGACTTGTTGAAGGTTACGTTTGGCTGATCGTTCGCGTACTAGCAGACTCTCCCGCATTAGCTTTGGTGAGTAGACGCTCGTTAATTCGCGCTTCTTCCTCCACCAGTCATAGATCCCCGTCAGCACCCTGTTGCTTTGTCTATTTTGTTGTCGCTGCAAAAGGGCGTATTTGGATGCCTTTCAAGGACTACGGGACAGGGGTGAACCCGTCCGATTGGGCGTTTCAATTACAGCTAAGAGCCAGGTAGAAAACTCGTTTTCCTACCTTGGAGCAATTTGATTACACTAGTAGACACATATTTTTTACCAGAGATAATTTGGTGTTGCCTTAAATGCAATTTTTGACACTGATTTCAAACCTTTAATCAGATTTTAGGTAGCACGTATAGTTTTGACGATGAAAGAATACGTGTAAATACCCAGGTTTATCAATAATGTGTAGGGCGAAGTACTAATTTTTCACGTTTTATTGGATTTGTCTTACGCATTTCTTAGAGTAACGTCTTCGTTTGAATATTTCAGGCTTTTATCATAGAAACACCTGTAATATCTACCTAACATCTTTGAGAACATCTTATTACAATACTTACTATATCATGTCGTGGCTATGTAGTGCTGGTGCTACTTCATTTCAAGTCCAATTTGGATCAATCAGCATGTCTCGAGATTGTAAGAATTACCCGACAAGTTTTTTTATGTATATGGCAACTTCACAGCTAATCTACAATGACGGACGATTACACCCAGAATCAAGAACATATACAATCTTTACTTTGGTTACCACCCAGGCGCCCCTTAACATCTCCTCAATTTGTTCACGTGGATTAGGCGATTGGGTTAACTAAAAGAAATCTTCAATGCCGTTTGCCATACCCATAATATGGATAGAAAGAAGAGATCACTCTGCAGATTGACATTT
The DNA here is from genome assembly GCA_003687565.2 of Craspedacusta sowerbii. Lineage (NCBI taxonomy): Eukaryota > Metazoa > Cnidaria > Hydrozoa > Limnomedusae > Olindiidae > Craspedacusta > Craspedacusta sowerbii. The sequence continues at coordinate 6,374 of QQSS02227893.1, read as the reverse complement.
TCTTATTGTCAGCATGGCAGGGTTTCCTGTGAAGAAACGAACACAATATTGCTTATCCACTCATGAATTCAGCTCGTAGACCAGTGAAGCATTGTGAAGAATTTTCCTTTCCAAGTCGTCCAGAAGATGGTAGGTTCAATCAAAGACGAAGCGCGTAGTGACGAAGATGCGACTGGTAGCGTTCCCGAACCTTCTGCAGATCCTGATTACACACTGGGAAGTAGGAACGTTGAGCCAAAGCTGTTAACCCAAGGACAATTGAATGATTACTTTGCATACCTTTCACTGACTAAAGCGAAAGCAGAAATTCGGAATACGACAGTATGCGTGACTGGGCACCAAGGTCTACAGATGTCCCGAGAACAGGCCGTGTCCAGTCTGTCCCTTGAGTTCATCCGAAAATGATCTTCCTACCCTACCATCTGTTCACATATGACTTGGTTTTATAAAGAATTTTATTGAACCAGAGTTAAATCAATAGGTTAAGTCAATTCACAAAAGTTCGAATACCTTTCTGCGAAATTTCCGAAAGTTACTTACTGAAATATTTTGTTGGGCATGTGATGGATACTGACTTTAACTGAAATTGGAAGCTTGGATGTCTTTCCAGTGGACAAACTTTCTGCGGAATAACAAGTCCCGTGCATATAAAGATGGAGTTGCGGAACTCATTGATACTTTTAAAAAATGGATTGGAATGGATTGTCGAATGTCTTTGAAAATGCACTTTCTGAATTCTTCTCATCTAGATTCCTTCGCGAAAACCTTGGTGCGAGAGAGTTACAAGCAAGGGGACCGCTTTCATCATGACATCAAAGCTATGGAAGTTCGTTACCAAAGGTTTGGGAACGACTGCTTGATGGACCATTGTTGGATGTTGTATCTTAAAATTCCAGACCGAAAGTTTGAAGAAAAATTGTGCTCGGCTTTTTTTGGCGATGTAATGGCTTCCAATGAGTAAACGCGATCCGCGCGGTTATTGGTTAATCGATATTGCTTAAGTCGATTCAGTGGTGGCCTCGTTTGCATACATGGCGGGAAAGCCATCTTGAATGCACGTTCTGTTTTGATTGGTCAGTCTTACACGTTTGCTGGTCTCAACTCATTTGCATATCAGGCGGGAGTTCAAACGTGGTCCCCGACTATTATAAGAGTACTTCGTACGTGTACTCGCGTGCACAGCGTTTTCTATTTGTTGGATATGAGAGGCAGGCAATGCAAGGAAATAGCTTGCTTAGTATTGTGTCCTTAGCACTTTTGGCGTCCCTCGTCGATCAAGTTATGATTACTAGACATCGTCAAAATATCTATATTATAATATCATAATAATTATTAGTGAATGGCATGGATAAAACCATTCATTGCTTTCCATTAATTCTCTATTGATTTCAGCATTGTACACACTTGATCATATAGAAGGTCATTTGTGTACGAGGTACACTGGTTCTCGTTTAGAATTGCTTAAATGTGTATCAAATTCTATCCATGACTTCACATATTATTTAATTTTGAGTTTTACCATGGAACTTTCGTGCTTTTGCACTATGATACTATAACGCACAGGGTTCTGTAATCTTTCGTAGGTTTTCACTAGCTTGACCTGCTGGTATGAGCTATTATGTGTGATATTTGATAGTCTTAAAATGTATATCTCTTGTAATTGGTTGTTGTCCATTATTTATGTGCCTCTGGTTCACAACAGGATACTGAAGCTTAAGGATGCTGCAAAGCTCACAGCGTTTATGATCACCTTCTGCTCCTGGAAGCTATAATATAATTCGAATTTTAATGAGCTAATGCGTGAGCGTTATGTGTGCGAGTCCTCTAGAGTTAAGTCAAAATATTGCTCAGTTTTCGCCTTAATGGAATGAGTGATCATTTGTATCTGTTTGTATCATGTTCATGTATTATCTCTGCTCAGTTACCTCACAAATCTCTGGGATTGTTAAGTCTGTCAGAGAAGTTCATGCAATTTACGAAGATGGCATAGATTTATCATCTGATGCAAGTCTATGAGTTTTGAGGCCGTTTATTGACACATGAATTGACTTACCTATCATAAGAAGTCTGAAGTATTAAATCCCAAGAGTTTAATCCAGCCGTAATTTTAAATCTTCATACTTCAATACTTCTAGAATAAATTGCTATCCTGATTGTTTTGGGTGTTCAATGTGATTTGATAAGGCAATGAAATGTCGTCCTGGCGCTTGAGAAAAGTCTTAGAGCGCATTTTTAATTTTATTTTTAGTGCTCAAAATATTTGGATATGTGATTATAAACTAATGCTTGCACATTCTTTTGTGTAACTCTTAAAATTGGTAAATCTGACATGATGGGAGCAGCCTTTCTGTTAACTGCATCTTATTGATATGACCATGGCCGAATGAGGACGTTTTTTGAGGTGTAAGGATAATGAAAGATGCCTCTATGTATGAAAGGAGTTCCATCATGTTCTAGTAAATCCGTATGTGTAAAAGCAGCTCCGGGTTAAGTTAAGTGCTCACACTGTATTTTATATGAAATGTATGTTTCATGCAGGGTCTCATAGCTTTAGCCATGGCGACGATGAAAGCAGCAGCGTTTTTTCATGCAGGAGGTCCTGAGGTTTTGCAGTATATTGATGTGCCAAAGCCGGAGCCTGGGCCTGGTCAAGTATGTATTTGCAATTCGCGTTGTCTTCGCAGTTCATTTTGTGTCTTGGTTCATGATATTTGTCATAAATACAGATTTCTTTGGAGTGAAATGTTTATTTGCCAGCATGTGTATTTTTTTCTAAAGACATGAAAGGAAATCCCTTTCATATTTAGGTATTGTTGGAGAGCTAACATTTTGAATGTTAGAAGTACGTGTCCTTGAAGTGCCACACCAAGACATCTAGCTTTCCTAGACTCCCGCCCTCTTGCTTCCAGGAAACCGGGAAGCATATTTTGACTTCCCAACGCGTATGCGTGGCTTACGATTATCTGCGCAAGCGATTGGTTGCCGCTCTCGAAAGGGCGCGAACTATGCCCAGAATATAGCGCCACGGGAAACTCAACTCGCACGTGCTTGTTCCTGCCATGGCGAACAATATCTTCAGTTGCGATAGCAATGAAGCTATCTCTTTCCTAACTGCTGGCTATGCTAACAAAGTTGGCTAAGAAATGCAGTAACAGCCTCTTTTGTGGTCAGTGTGCATCACAAGTTTTCCTCACTGATGACAGTGATGCTTGGCTTACTTTGTATAAAGTAAGTCATGCAGTGATGCCAAACAAGCAGGGCTCGTTAAGTACGGTCTGCCAGCAGTATCAGGCTTCGCATCTTTCGCATTATGCATACACACTGGTTTTGGCTCTAGAACGCAAGCAGCAGAGTAGAAAAAAAAAGCGAACACTCTTCACGAATTATTTTCTTTTTCAAGGCGGTTGATGGTTAAGTGCTGACTACTTGTTATGGCAACGTACCTGCTGCAGATTTTAGTATTCCTATGTTTGAGGCTAATAATTGCCACTTGACTATTCACAATTTCGTTTAAAAGACATAATCTAAGGAAAATGCAAATCATAAAAAGACTTTGATCTTACTCCTACGCGCTTATTTGTGAATTCAAAAGAACACTTCTGTCATTCGCGTTTCCTGAAACATTTTCATCACAAGTAGCAAACAAATACCAAAACAGGTGTGACAGGCTACAAAAGTAGTAGAAATTATGGGAACTCTGTTGCTTGGCTTTGCAGAGTTTTGCTCACAGTGGTCATAGCACCAATAACTTCAGGGAAATTACTGTTCATTTGCTTAAGGACAGTGTTGTCTATAGCCAAAGCACACTATCCTGTTGCGTTTGCGGACTCTGTGTGCACAACAAAATTCTACATTACCTGCCTCTTGCAGTTCCCCCAATCGAAGGTTTCAGCACCACTTTTGCATCCTCAGTTACCTTTCGAGCAAGATTGTCTATGTTCAGCTGTTGTTGAAATATGTGTACAATTTAAGTGGACCATACTGAATATTGTTAAAAGCTCAAAGTGCAGCAGATGGAATGCAGGATGCAGACATTCAATGTGGCAAAGATTTGATTGACAAGGTGGCATCTACATTGAAATCCAAATGCCTGGAGCTGCATGCAAGTACATTGCATATGTGACTGGTCATGGAACGACTTGAAAGAGTTCGGATGGCAGAATAGCCATCGCATTTATGCATAAAAGGATTGAGCACACCTCCACACAACAACAGCAGAGCAGGTATTTGTGTGTAACCAATACCAGATGGAGTTACTCGTGGTGCAAAGCTTTGCCTGCGAGTCTGCCTCCAAAGATAGATGGAGGTCTGTGTCTAGCAAAGAGGCCTAGAAACCTAGTTTATAAAATTTTTCTAAGTCATCGTAATGCTATGTTGGCCACCTGTAATCTTGCAAGTAATTTTTCATTTACTTTGGTACAAGGATTTTAATGTGCTGCTTAAGAAATCTTGGTCGAAAGAACTCTATATGACTTAGGGCTACTATAGGAACTTGTGCTCCATTATTTAGTTTCTGAAATTCGCCTCTAAATCAGGTTAGCCACTGCCTCAGTTTTAAAAGTTTACGTTAATTCTGATAAAAAGTTTTTTAAAATGTACATTGAAAAACGTACATTAAAAAAAAAATTACGAGTACTGCAATTGAAACAAATTCTTATAATTCTTAAAATTTTTTTTGGTTTATCTATCTGACCATGCAGCTATCTGGTACACCGTTGAGTTAACCAGAAAAAAATATTCCAAAGAACTATGACTTGATTACTTTGTTTCTACTGCGAGATACTTCAACGCTATCAAACCCTAGCAAATGCGATTGCGATTAATTCGACGATTTTAAGCAATTTTAGATATGCATGCGTGTAGATCCACACAAAAAAGGATTATAAAGCTCCCTTGTTGGAGAGACATCGTGCGATTCCGGTGATGAAAAGACATCTACGTAAACTACTGACGATGAAAGTTAATCTAACTTGTATAGTTCAAGCAACTTCAGACAGTGACAGTGATTTACATTGGGCTAACTAAAACCAACCCCATGGCGGACGACATTGTTTTCCTTTAATTATGCATGTTTTTTTTTTTCTCCAAGGTACATGCAAAATAAATAAAAACCTGCCTCGTCCAACCTCCAACTTGCGTTTTATTTTGACCATCATTTACGCCGTTAAGTCGGCGTCGAGATAATCGTGATTGGCAGGATTCGCAACGAGGCCAGCCAATCAGCGCCGTATCTTCCCCTGAGCCACGCATACGCGTTGGAAAGTCAAAATATGCAACCGGGAATGTTCAGCTTTTTGCTGACCCCTTTCTATGCGTGGCGGTCGATTACGGTTGAATTACTTGAACTTTCAATCGGCAAGCAAAAGTACTGTCCGTTGCCTTCATTTAGCAAATCTTAACATGCAGAAAATGGGGGCCAAGTGAACTATGCAAGTCTATCCGTTCATCATCATTACTTTGTTTCGGGGCGCTGTAACTCTGAGAATCTATGGATGTTGAGTGCAAACATTACATTGCGCAGTTATCAGCTACTTCATTTTTCTCCGTTTTTTGCCAAGGCGTCTGGTTGTTCATTCAATTTTATCCACAGCACCGATAGTGATCTCCGTAGAGGACCGTTGCGTGCTATTTTATCGTGATTGTGAGGGTTCCGTCATAGGCTAGGAAAATCGCAAAATTCGCGAATCGCAAATCTACATACATCGCAAATTTTTCCTAGCCAGGCCTTCTTGGCCAAAATCTACAAGGTTTCGTGTTTAATTTATTGTGAATTAGATATCACTTTAAATATCCTGGTAGTTGCATGAAGGGAGCTGTCAGGAACTTCTTTGTATTATATGTATTACGTAAAGACCTTAACCCTTTAGGCTTTCTGCTCACAAATTTTTTCATGTGTTTATGAAGGTGCTTGTCAAGATTAGGGCAACTGGCATTAACCCCGGAGATGTATTCGTCAGAAGTGGAATGCTACCACTTGCGGCTTTTCCCCACATTCTGGGTACTGACGGTGCTGGTGATGTTGAAAAGTTGGGTGAAGGTGTCACCAAATTCAAAGTGGGCGACCGTGTTTGGATTTTCTTTGGTGGGTTTACTGGAGGTGCAACATACGCGGAATACGTAGCTGTGCCTGTAGAGATGGCACATCATTTGCCAGCATCCTCCAGCTACGACGAAGGTGCAACTCTAGGGGTAAGCTATATGACGGCTGAAAGGTCCCTGATTATCAAGTAAGTATTTTATGTTTTTATTCTATTCAAAAAGCAATGGTGATGCGTAATTAGCGTAATATGCTTTCCTTGCTTCATCATCATCATCATCATCATCATCATCATCATCATCATCATCATCATCATCATCATCATCATCATCATCAT
>QQSS02227882.1:0-10417 GCA_003687565.2 Craspedacusta sowerbii | reverse complement strand
TTTAGTTGAAAGCGTTTTAGAAGTTCTATTTTAGAAAAATAAATTCTTGATTCTCTATGCTTGATTCTTTATAACATGCTGCGATCTTTGATAAATATTTCATCTGTGAAATCCTGAGACTGATTGTACCAATGTGTGAACTTAAAACGAAGCAATGGACAGGTCAACAACGCCAACGCAGACATTTCAGTGGCGCTTGACTACGTTAACTTTGGGCAGCTGACATTAGACTAGACATGAGATCTGAGATCTAAAATGAGACTGTTTACGCGAACTCACACAGGTGAATTATGAACATCATGCGAGCACATGCTGCACGTTCCCGACATCCTATTGACCACTACTAACTGAGTCCCTGATGTAGCTTGGCTTTAATTTTCAAGAGTTTCATTATGATTTACTTTGTATTTTAAAAACACTCTATTTGCTGTTATAAACTTCTTTGAGACTTTATATGATGTTTTATGTGAATTTTTTTTTTAAGTTTATGGACAGCAAAGCGGAAGTCAGTTTGAGCACTGAAAGCTATGCTTCAAACCCACAAATTAGCATTTATGGAGCAGATTCGGTGGGTAGCTGATTATGTAACTTTGCGAGTCTTACGTTGTTCCAATGCATTGCCAAGCAGATAAGCAGCATGGACCGTTTATCACGGGGGTAACTACTAGGACTAGGTTGTAGTCATTAGTTGAATCGGAGGTCATTAGTTTGTCGCTCATCCATGGGTACGCGGACCTGGTATGGTGTGGACCTAGTAAGGGTAAACCGCGGCCGACTGGCATCTAGCCGCGCTGCCCCGCTCATTACGAATTCATCAGAAATTTCCGAATACAACGCCACGGTGTGTTAATGTTGTTTTCAGGTCTGGTTTTATGTATACCCCTTCGGAATGTGATTGGTATTTATTGGAACCTAGCTCTTTTATATAAAGTTTTTTAGTTTAAAAAAATTTGCATTCACTAGCATGTTGATTTTGCGTCCTCTGCTTTTTGAGAATACTGTTGATTTGTTTCTACTGATTATTTTAAGTTCTTTTAGAACTTCTGTTAGTGCATTTTGGTATTTATCTTTTATCTATTAAATTCTAAATTTCAATTTATCTCTTGCTTGTTTTCTTTAACAACTAATCAGTGCAGGCGGCATGACAATGCAGAAAAGTCAAAATTTTGCTGCTCCTGACTTTGACCTCAAAAAGTGTACATTTATTACTTAAATTTGATATTAGGTAGTTTTGGTTAAGAAGATTGTGGAGGATGTTTGAATCTGCTCCGTTGTCAAATATACAAAAAATATCATCAACATAGCGGCGCTACATTAAGTATTGTGCCATAGCCACATTTACATTTGTAGATGACATTAAAAACTCCAAAATCCCAGGAAATTTTATGGTTTCCTTCTACATGGAAATGTTATTCACCAATTTGGAAGTTTGACTTCGAAACTTTGAAAGTTCCATTGAAACCATAGACTTGGCTCATGAGCTCATTAATAGTAAGTTTCTTTCAAACAAGCTATCTAAAACACAACTTAAAAAGGATACTGCACTTTGCTACTTCAGTGACCCACTTTCTCCATCAAGGCCAATATTTTACCGAATACATGGGCTTGCCATGGGTTTCCCCCTAGCGCTCACACTTGCAAACTTCTTAATCGGACACCATGAATGCGACAATGTTCTGACTGTGATGTTTTGAAGTACCACCGTTCTGCCGATGTTATTTTTGTATATTTGAGAATAGGACTGAGGCAGACTTCCAAAATCTTCTTAATCAAATATATAAATATATATATGCATATAAATATTTTATTTTGACTAGACAAGCATTTTTAGTAGTTAGCATTTTGCGGGCACATGCCTAGCGCGACACAACTGCGTCGAAAATATCATCACATTTTGACCTCAGCATCATGTTTTACTTTCAGTATGTTTGTGTGTGTGTGTTTGTATGTGTGTGTGTGTGTGTATGCGTGACCTGCGCTTATATCTGACATCATGATGTCTGAAAACAAGGCAAGAACATTATATATTGGTATAAGGATATATTAAAGCAAAGTTCAGCAGCCATTTCACTTACGAGTTGTGCAAGTAGGCCCAGTCCAACGAGATGAACAAACACAAACTTGATTGACACAGTTACCACCATTTTCACAAGGAGCTACGCAGCCAACTAAAAGAAAAAAGCAAGCAAGTTTTTTCCATAAATCAAAGATTATCTCCAACAAATATTTGCTTCAAAATTCTGGTTACCAATGTTTTCAAACGGAAAATGTAAAAAAAAAATCAATTCGGATTCTTACTTTCATCACATCTGAAACCTTGCCATCCAGCATTGCAGGTGCACTTGTTACCTGCCACGCAGACTCCCTGAACACATGCAGGAATGCATATCACTGAAAAAAATTCGGAACTTCATTATAGTGTAACTCACAGGAAAATCTGGCAACATACTCTCAGAAGTAAGAAATAAAAATTATCTGAAAGGAGCTTTCTGGCGATCACTTGAACATTGCAAAGACAACATCTTACCTGCGGAACAGTCTGTAGCAGTGTAATAAGGTGGACATAAGCAAGAGGTTGCACTTTCGTCAATCTTTAAGCAGGTACCACCATTTTTGCATACTGGCCTGCATGTTACAGTTTCTAAGCGGTATAATTTTCAAAATTTATTAAGGTCAGTAAGCTTTCGGGACAACCAACTTTACCTTGTGACACCACAGAATGTTAGAGATATGAGGGTACTAACGCCAGTAAGTATAATTTGGGCACATAAAGAATCTTATTAAAAAATTACCAATGAAGATATGAGAACAACAAAATATAATGTCACTGTTCAAAGTTTAATCCTAAGAGCAAATGATACACCCAAGTTGATTACATCGTGGTCCTTACCAGGACAGCCTATACAGGCCACTGGCTCGATGCAGTGGTTGCCAAGACATGTTTTGGTAGAATCGCATGGCGGGCTACAATTATCATCTAAAGCAAACAAAGAAAATTTGGGGAAAATCTAGTTATGCACCTTGAGGAAGCATTTGAGAATTCACTTGCAAGATCCAATCAAACTTCTTGAGGTACCAATCACCATGATGCACGAAAGGTGTTTTGCGGCAGACAATCCCTTCACACTTCCTTCACAGTTGCAAAGATTCAAGAATTCCAGAGTTGCTTTGGTCTTGGGAGCCTTTTCAATGGTGCTGTTATGCTAAGATTGATCAGCCATCAGGTTGATAACTGTGGTGGTTGACATAAATGGATTTGTCTTGTCTGTAAATAGAGGATCTTATTTAATCTTCAAATAAAAGACACAAGTTGTTTGAAATTCCAAATACTTTTGTTGCTCAAGCAATTAAATTGTAAATAAAGCACCATAGCAGTAGCCAAACGAACTCTACTGAAAATGACGGATGGTTAATGCCTGGAAAGTCAACTCTGAGTCTTCAGTCAATCTAAGCTTTTCCAGTTTAAGTTCTTCAGTAATGGATCTAGCAGAGAGTTGGAAAAAAAATACATGCCTTCTGCTGTTTGGTCATTTGTTTTTGCTTGATTGCTGATTCAAAATGATGGGCTGTATTCATGGGTTGTTTATGAAAGCTGGGGTTGGTTAGAAGTAGGGCTATATCATCTGCATACTGGGAATTTTAAACTCATATTAGCCTTGCTACTGGGTTACATTTATACTGGGGATGGTGCTCCATTGCAGCTAGGTTTGCGGAGGATATGCATCTCCGTATGGATTATGTCTGGTCTGGTTTTATGTGTATGTAGCCTCGTTTGAGCCAGTTAGAAGTGCTTATTGCCTGTAATAGATTTCAAGTTCCTAAATTGTGGAGTTTGCTTTTTTTCCTTGTCTAGGTTGAACAATATGCATTAGGCTCCTCATCTGCAACCACAGTTGAGTAATCATGTGTAGTATGTGTATGTTGTTGTCTGCCTGTAATGGTTTGTTGACTTTTAAGTTCCTAAATGGTAGAGTTAGCTTTTTCCTAGTCTAGGTTGAAAATTTTTTATTAGGTTTCTCATCTGCAACCAGAGTGGGCACTGTTTTTTATTTGTACTCCATTTTTGCTAATTGGTTCCGTCAAGCCTCCTTGTTTTCTAGAAGGGATTCGTACTTTTTATCTCTTCCTTTTTTAGTTTAAAGAGTTGATTCTGTCCTGAACTTTTTTATGTTGGGAACGGACATACCCTTGTAGGCCTACCCTCGTGCACTTGTCGTTTATAATCCCAATGCCAATGCGCGGTGAAATCCAGATAGCATTTGATCCACACACAACTGCCACCCTACAAGATGGCCACCCTACACGATGGAAATCTCTTACGGGTGTCTAGGAATTCACACGGGGGTCACGTTTTTGCTTAAGGGGACCAGCTAATTGTCGGGTTGCCCAGGATAATGAGGCCAGTAATTTGTTGCCAAGGCAATGCTCGTTTCTCTTTGTCACTTAATCTGTCGCTCATCGATGGTGTCGCTCATCCATGGGTAAACCATGTTGTGTAAGTGTTAGTTACTGGATTGGGGAGAGGGTTTACCCGCATATCAGCGAACCGTACAAGGTCGAATTAATTGGACAACAAAGGGAACCCCCACCATCTAATTGATGCTGGTGTAATTAGGTCGCAGGCGATCTAATTAAAATTCTGAGTAAGTGATGCCACAGGGAGGGCATGTAACGAAAATGCACTGGATTTCTTGCTGCAATGGAAAAGCACACTTTGGATTGGCTGTATCTCCATTCCATTCTGGCGGCCATCACTGGACCACCACTCGCAAGCTTAAGTTGGCATGGCCGAATTCTTAACAGTTACTAGACTTACTACGACTTTCTCTTGGTCTTCGGCCGTGTTTTGGTCGTGTACTCGAGGCTTGCTTTCATTCGTTTTGCGTAAAAAGTGCGCGAGTCGCCAAGTAACGCAAAATGAAGGGAACAGTCTCCAGTCACCGATTTTGGCTTTTTCGCTTAGCCAATTTAATGCGGCTTTCTCGTAGTAAAGGAAGGAATGTAGTTTCTTTATTTTAAAAATTCATTTTTTCCCCAAATGTATGCCTGATTTTAAATGAAAACATCCAAAATGCGAGTCTACCACTCTGCACCACACTAAGATACAATTGCATGTAACCCGCGCATCTCAAATCTAAAATATGCGAAGTGTATTTAATTGTACACGTTGTATAACTTACGTAAGAATGAATTTCTGTAACAGCTTCTAAGCCAGAACGTTAGGTATTAAAATCAAGATGTTGAACTACGCTTGGTAGCTGTAGTGGACGCCAGATTTTCAAGTAGTCTAACAATATTTTTGCTTTGAGACTTGCGGCTGTCTTTTTCATAGGTACTTAGAATCACCTTACAAAAACTTTTGGAATGTTTTTCAACTGTTGCGCTTTCTTCCATGTTAAGCTAAATGATTTTCATATATAGTTAATCTAAGTTCCAGGATTTAGATCTAGGCAGTTCCTTAGTTTTAGTAAACTGCCTGTATTATAACATCAGGCAGGAATTAGCTAATAGCTTGATAGTCCATCTATGTGCAACTTGGCTTGATCTTACTAGGAGCGCAACTGCAAATCAAGTTGTTATCAATCTTTTGTTACATACATTTTGTTTTGCTTGAATAAATGACAGAAAAAATTATGCTTTGTAGTCAGTATATCTGCTACATTTGGTTTCATCAAGTTATTGTTTGAGGCTAGAAAAGGGTCTTAAATCTTATTAGTATTGTTAGTAGGATCACATTGTTTTGCCCACCATGTAGAAGTTAAATATGTATTGGCTGGCTTTTTGCTGACACAAGCTTGTGAGGTTACATGGTGTAGTAGATCTCGGACTTCATGGACCAGAATTATGCTTTTCCTGAAAAGGGAGTTCAGCTATTATCTATCCTATGAACTGGGAATTTATGCAACACGTATATCAATCAGCAATCCAATACAAAGACATGATGTATCAGCTAAATTTTTACCATTATCAATTGTAGGTATGCAGCTAGATAGCTTAACTTAGTTTTATCTATGCATAGTTTGGTTTAAGCAATCTGCAACAAATGCTGAGTGGTAAGGTAAAACCTAGGGATAAACAAATCGGATGATGTTCTAAATCAAAGAAGTGGAACTGGCATTGTTTAGAGATTTTCAAGTTGATAATCACCAGTAGATTTTATTAGTATATACGTGCTTGGTACTTTTTCATTGTGTTGGTTTTAAAAACATCGTGTAACTTAAAGAAAACTGCTTCAAATGCTATTCCAACAAGGCCACAAATACATAGCTATGCAGCTACAAGTTGAACCAAAATTTAGACTTAACAACTGCTTAAAAATCTTGCAGGTGCTCACTATTTTTCACTACAGTGCTGACACCCTTGAATTAAATATGCTTGGCATGTGGCCTCATTAAACGTTCAATTGAAGACGCTTCAGATGCACTACAACCTTAATGGACGAGGATGCCTGTTCGTGGTCATCGTTACGTGTAAAAGGAAAACAAACACAATGTAATCACTTCACGCTTTATCAGAAATTTTACATAACGTTGGCATCTTACGTATCTCCCACCGGCATATCATAACAAAAAATAGTTCAATAAATTTGTGACTTACGTTCTTGAAAAGTCAAATTCCTTATGGTTAGGACAAGAGGACGATACCTGTCTGCTTTCATTTATTTGAGCTTGGCTTTCCTCAAAGCGCACTCAAATATAAATGAAGTCATGCTTCAAGTTCCGTATACTGGCATCTTACTTACGCTCCCATATACATCCAGAAACTCACAACATTCAAAAACATCCGAAAACAACACAAACGTTGGAGATATCCGAACGCTTTCACCCCAAAAGTTTTTTTTAACGAACGGCCATGCGGCGGTGGTCCTACGATGGCCACCTGGTGCAGTAAGTAATGCCTGTAGTCTGTAGCCAGTCTGCAGCTAGTACTTGCGGGGTATATAATTGCTTGTAATAGGCCATCTGCGGGCACACATCCATTGTTAGTTTTCGACCTTGTACGGTTCGCTCATATGCGGGTATCCGGGGGAGAGTGGGCATTATAACGGCAAATTGTGTAACCGTTTTTGTGTTGTGTTTATCAGGCACGTTAAGTCATGAAAGATTAATTAGCTACGTTGTGTTAAGTAAGCAGTAATCGTTGCGTTTCAGTGAACTGTTGAGGCTGTATGTTTTTGGGAGCATTCGTGATAAGAAATTGCGGGCGTGTAATGGTGTGATTCACGGAGAAGATTTTCTAGGAATATATAGTAGTGTCGGGAATCGCAAGAAGCATCTCTTCTTGAGTTGATGAAAAGGAAAGTGCAATTATTGGGGAAAGGTGACCTGTTATTTCTGTGCATTTTTGGTGACCCCGTTTTTCTTTTCGACTCTAGTCTCTTAACCCGTAATATTCAGATATATCTACTCCATTGTGGCCAGAAGAATCCGCAAGGACGTTTTAAAAAATCTCAAGCTGCTCAGTGCTAATTCAGCGAAAATCCGCATGGATCCAGCCTATTTCTTACCTTCAACTCCTAGACTTCGAGGTTGCAATGCCTGAAAAACAGTGATGAGTCTGCACCTTAGTTTGCGCCTTCCAAATTCTAACCCATACGACGACAAGATGCCGATCTCGACGGCCCCCTTCAACCCGGATCCACAAGACATCAAATACCTTCATCAATTGCATTGACAATCTTTGCGCATCCAAAAGCTGTGAGCAATGTATTTCTTAAGTTCCTTACCGCTGCCCACTTACAAAGTCTTCGACATCATGACCTAAGGAACGATACTCGGGCTGTAAATAACTTCTTTAGTTTTGCAGTGCATGGCTCATTTGGGGGTGTATTGTGAGGATGGCAAGCTGTTCGTTGCGTCATTTTTGTTTACAGTAGGGGCTGGAGTTCTAGTTTTCGGAGTTTATGACTTTCGTACAAAACTTTTGTGTGGGTTTTCATATTCAAAAGTGTAATTTGTTTAGAATTACATACATATAAACATTAAGCTAATCGCGCAGTGTTGCTATTACCCATAAAAGGCAATTTCTTAAGCTCCGTACTCCTTAAGCTTGCGGAGGATTGTTCAAGTCCAAGCGATCTGTCATGATTGTTGACATGGAATTTATGATCAGGCAGCCACTCATAGATGTCACAATAGTTCTCGATAAGCTTAATTTTAACAACTACTTTTTAGGACTACATAGAAAAGAATGAAGCAACAATACTTACTAAACAGAGGGATTACCCACATCCCACATTCGAGGTCTTTCACGTTCTTCACCCTCTTCGTGTTTATCGCAAACTTTGAGTTCGAATAACAGAAGTTTTTGAAATTTTCGGGTGAAGCAGTGTATCCAGCCTAAAAAAAACAAACGTCGAATAGACGAGAACCTACACATGTACGATGGGCAGCAGAATTTGCGAGCGCTTAATTCTGAATTATGTTTACACCAAGGCCAAGGATTGCTGCTGAACACCTTCCCTATGAGCATGGGAACCACATTACTAAAAGTAAGTAAATACTTCATTTATCTAATTCCGACGGAAATTTCTTAGAATTTTGTCAATTATGGAAAGGGAATATGACATTTTCACTCTAGGCAGTTGAAGACTGACAACTTAAGAGTATACCGAAGAATGGTTGTAGCATTTTTTTAAGGATTACGAGCGGGCTTGGTGTTGTCATGAACAGATTTTACGCTAATCAAGCTTTGTAGTTAATCATCTCCGCAGCATTGAACGGAGGGGAAACTACTGTTTCCATTCCCGTGCTGTATATTTTGACTTCGTGTTTGAGTTAAGATTACTCTGTTGTTCTTACCGTGAGGAAGATCTATTTCTATCATTGACTCCGAACTCAACAATGTTGACTGTGGTGTCCCCAAGGATCCGTTCGTGGCCCTCTACTTTTTCTGTTATACAATAATGACTTCTACAGGTGAATCTCTTCTAGTATAATGCAAAATTTTGCTGACGACACTACTATCTTGTAGGATGGTCGATCAATTAAGAAAAGGAGACGAACAATGTCTCTAGAGGTATCCTCAATTTACGATTGGCTTTGTGCAAACAGACTGAGTCTTAACGAAAGCAAGACAGACGTCGTTCTTTTTCAGCCCATAAGAAGGCGATGTGACGCTAGGCTAACGTTGCAAGTTAAAACAAAAAAATATTCGTTACCAACAAAATTAGATATCTAGGGGTAATATTCGATTCCAATCTATCATGGAGAGCTCAGATCGCTGAACTTGCAAAAAAAATTAACAAGAGCTAATGGTCTGCTTTCAAAAATTCGCCATTATGCTGACGCAAGTACATTAAAAACCATCTACACTATGGTCTAATTCAATCCCACATGACCTATGCCTGCCTTATTTGGGGATTAGGTGGAACAAAGGAAGTAGGTAGGATATGCAAGCTACAAAAACAGGCTGTCAAACTAATTACTTTCTCTGATTATACCTTGGGTTTATTTTCTCGGCTTGAAATACTAAGACTTGAAGATTTAATCAAACTTAATTTGTGCCTTTTTATGCATGAAAGGCACAATCACAAACTGCCAAAAGCTTTAGACATTCTTTCGCTATCGTTTTTCAAACGTCGGTACTAGGTCAAGCGACGAATACAAGCTTTCTTTACCTACTAAATGCAGTGAGAAGTATGGGTCAAATAAGATTAAATACATTGGTGCTGCGCTCTTTAATCAACATAAAGAATTACTTCTAAGATTTCCCCATCAAAAACATGCCTTCAAGAAGGAGTTTAGTACCCTGCTGCTAGCTGCTTATACATAGCCTTATGTCATGTGTCGGCTCTCTTATACTTTATACTTAGCATTTTATTTGTATTCAGTTATTGCTTGGGTTTTGGGAAAATTCTGCAATGAGAGAAGAAACTCTTTGCATATCTTCCTTTCGACTTATTTTAATTGCTGTAACGGACTAGTTTAGGTTGTGTTTGATCATTATTCTATATTGAGTTGTTACTTAAGTTTTGGGCAATTACTTTAATGAGAGGCCAAACTATGAGCATCTGTTTCTGTCAAATTATTTTATTGCCATTCACGGACTGCGGTTTATATTGCGTATGAAAATTCTTTTTAAAGGCCGAGCATTTTTTTTTTTGTTATCTACATAGTGGTGTGAAGTTGAAGTTTCTGGAAAGCCTGCTTCGAAACTTAGCCTCAACTCGTGATTGCATATGATTTCGATTCTACTAACCTTTACAAATGTGCTGTAAGCATCTCCGACGAACCTTTTTTAATCGTTTACTCTACTGTTATCTTTAGTCAAACAGTCTCTTTAACGACGCGATTGTTATTTCTGAGTAAGAAATGGCGTCAGAGTGGCATCCTCGATCCTATTAGCCTTGGCTAGGAGGATGTCTCTCCCACTTCATGCTTAATGAATTTCTTTCTTGTAGCCACACTTTAGCTCA
>QQSS02227871.1:0-10417 GCA_003687565.2 Craspedacusta sowerbii | reverse complement strand
ATAGATAGATAGATAGATAGATAGATAGATAGATAGATAGATAGATAGATAGATAGATAGATAGATAGATAGAGAAAAAAGAAGAACAGAATATGGAAGAAAGCGAGCAAGAAAAAGAGTAGGGAGACGAGCTATAGACCGTGAGGAGAATATGAAGGAAGTTTTCAGACGTGTTTTGGAGAGACAGGCACTCGCTTTTAAAATAACAGATAATATGCGCCATTGTTCAAACGATTCAGTTTTCCGATCATTTATTTATCATGGAGCTACTGCGAAACATAAATTCGAATTACTGCAAGGCCACGATATCTTCATTATTACAAAAGAAGCAGCAGATCTCATCCGCTATACCTTCTGAAGATTTCTACGCGGCCCGGGATCTAAGATAAAAGAGTATCTCAGGATTTTTATGTGTTGCGATTTTCGAGTGCAGACATCAAAGGACTAATGCACTGAAATAACAGCATGGAAGATGAAAAAGCAACAACATTTATTTAACTATTCAGAACCAAGCAACAATTCATTTTAGAAGGTCAGCACATATGAACTTGCAGCGCCGAAAAACGACTGAAGCAACGAGCGAAAATTCGGCTTGCAAATTTTCTTCTAAAATTTTAGTTCGAATTAAGCCAAATTAAAATGCTAGGAAATAAGCCATATTATATCCCTGCTTTCTCTACGCCATCACCACCCAATCCCACCCCATCACAAACAGACGTTCGTAAGAAGCACAGTAAAAATTAGCACCCAAAATAGAAGCTGCCGCACATCTCAAAGTTTCATCAAGATCTTCGCATAGCGACTTACAGCATTTTAATTATTCGCGCGATGATAGCAGTTCCTGCTGGAATGCAGGCGGCAATAGAAATCCGAAACGTGAAGCAGATAATCACATTCCACAGTTGCTACCATTAGTTCGAACAAAACAAGAAGAAGAAAAGAAAAAAGAATCCACACTTGTGGCGACTTAAGAGTAGCGTCCTCTTACCCGTATGAAAATTCAGCACCCGAACAACAAGAAGAATCTTAGCCGCGGGGGGGGGGGGGGCAAACAACCGAACACAAAAATTTACAGACTATCAAAATATATCTCCATGCAAAAATTACAAGGCGAAATACTGCGTGGTCTTACGTAAGAAAATTGCTCAAAACCAATTCAAGATCAATTTGCTGCAAATAAGGCAGGTCAATAGAACGTAAGAGGAATTGAAATTAAGTTTAAACCCGCCTTGAAGAGGAAAAAACTTGCTCCAACGAAAATATTCGACAGCATCTTATCGCATTGTATAAATCTTTACAATAAATGTTTGCAACAATCGCGAGCATGAATTTATTCCATGAGCCTTTAAAATTATGCAGTTTGGTCGCGAATGCAAGTAAAGATTTAATCAGCCCACCCGACAACGTCCACTAACCGAAAACTGAAAGCAAAGTATCTTCATTCCCTCAAATGTCAGAGCGCTTCCTCTGAGGTGGAACTGGTCAGCGGGAACCGAACTCGGAGTCGCAAACTTACCACTACATCACGAGAGCTGTTTAAACAGCAGCTAACAGTACGACTGAATAGCTAACTAGGAAGCACAGAGCATGTCTACATTACTGCAACCTGAAAAATAAAACAAAGCCAGGGTCCGTGCGCAAGTAGGCGTGATGTACATAAGGAGCGCATACCTGAACGAGCGCTTTTGGTTCTTTGCAGG
The DNA here is from genome assembly GCA_003687565.2 of Craspedacusta sowerbii. Lineage (NCBI taxonomy): Eukaryota > Metazoa > Cnidaria > Hydrozoa > Limnomedusae > Olindiidae > Craspedacusta > Craspedacusta sowerbii. The sequence continues at coordinate 8,717 of QQSS02227871.1, read as the reverse complement.
CTATTTCCGACTTTAGGAATGACCGGGATGTTCTTCTGCGAAAGCAAGATACACAAAACGCCGGCAGTAATGATCAAGCTATTCAAGTCACGCAAATAAGACATGCTAGGTGAGGCACACCTGGGAATCTTCGACGGACTATCAAGAATAACAATTTCAAAAAATTCTCATTAAAAAGCCTTGCATGCGTAGCCTGATTAGTGCACCATCAAAGAGAATGAGTGAAAGACCTGTCTCGTCGATTTGGAAGCTATAAATTCCGTCCTTATAGCCTCCAACCTTAACGCTGTGCAAAAAAATAATAATAATAAAATAAATAAATAAATAATAACCAGAAACATTCAAAAATAAAACTCTATAGCAGATAGAAGACAGCTTCTGGAAAATCTACATTCAAATTCTATATGCCTTAGGGGAAAACATCGGAGGAGTTTGTTGAAAACTAAATACCGTGGCAACGAGTAACTTCGTGGTCAAGTTTAAAAGACGCTGCCTTTCATTATCGGCGACTCCTTCCAAAGGCGATTGGTGTATAACGGACGGGCTTTCATCCAATACCAAAGGCTCTTGCCTCCTGCAAAAGAAAAAAGCACATGCTATCGAGCTCAGTAATAGCTCTATGCATCAATAGGATCATTAGTCCTGCAATTAATAACAAAATCCTAATCTAACCTGCAGCAGGAAATTTTGCTTCACGAAAACAGAAGAAACAAGACGAAAAACCTGGAACCTAACTAATACGTTGACAAGCATCAGTGGCTTATCAATACACATAACAAGAGTGAAAACTAAAGCTTCAATTGGTACCTTAAACTCAAAGTTTTTCGTTTCATACGTCTGTTGTTTAAGCGCTCTTGCTGGATATAACTTTTCGCATGCGGAAATGCTGATGCATGATCTGCCAAAGTCCGTCTAGCCATGAGCTTTTCGATTTGCAATTTTGCGGCAAGTTCATCACCAGACAAACTAAGGTCTGAAATAATTTCTCGAATTTCCTTTTTTAGCTTGATCTCTTTCGGAGTGATCTTCACGGAGTTGGCACTTGTTACCGGGCCTTTTAAGCTCACCTTACTACGCTGAAAATCAAGAAAGCAGAACCACAAGTAAGGGCGAGCAATGCAATACCCAGGATATTTTAACGATAAGCTCTAAGGCTTGGGTATTAAACAAACTTAATAATAATATTCAAAAATTGGTTAACGAGCAAATTGATAAACCCAAATGCAGACAGATCACTCCATCATTCTTATAAAATTCTGCAGAATGTCATCAGGTGGCTCATAAGGACAAGGCAAAAGTACATATTGTATTACAACACATGAACTTATCATAATGAAAGATGCAAACAACACTTTTAAAACGGAGCACGAACTTACCGGTCTCACAAGAGGTGGTTTTCTTACATGCCAGCAGGGGTTTCTCAAATCAAAAGCATCTTCTCTCAAACGAATGTCCAGGTAAAGCTTCCTGCAAAACAATACTTTTTCCAACATTGCAAATTTTCGAATTCTTGGCAAAGAAATGTAAACAATAAATCAGTTCCTTCAACAAAGTTTCTAGGTCAGCTCAAGGGCCTGTGTAAAAATTTAAAACCAAACTTTTTATAGGCAATAGGGATAATTTGACAAAAAATAAAAATTCTGCAAACAATACATAAGAAACATCTGCATACCCAATGGCATCTCAACAGCACTTACTACCTGTATCATCTTGCAAACTCTGCAGAAGTCTGAGAAAGCAAACAGTCTAATGACCTGCTTCATAAAACCTAATATGGGCATGATCCACCTGGCTTTTATCTGTAAAACTGATAGCTAATATTATCCATTTTCCACTAAAAAACCTTGGTCACTTACACCAACAGTCCACAAGTATCCATAAACATGAGATAAATATGCAATTATAAGATCACTGAACTTCAATTTTCTTACACAGACTAAGGCATTACCAATAGTGCCCACTGTTCACACACTAGGATATCAGGAACTTCTAAGTAGCAACTAAATACCTAATACGAGCACATCCTAAATAAGTTATGAGCATGCAACTGAGTTGTATCAAACCAAAAGAATACATCCCAATAATCAAACCACAAGGCAGATGCACCTGAATTTCTGAAACTTAATTAATGCATACACAAATGATCTTGTAGAAATACCACAGAATTCGCTTTGAAATGTTAAAACCACATAATACCTTTAAGGCTCGTCAAACAAGGCACGGAAAATCAATGAATGATCTTTATATTTCCTACTTTATATTAATTTTCCGGCTATTTCCGACTTTAGGAATGACCGGGATGTTCTTCTGCGAAAGCAAGATACACAAAACGCCGGCAGTAATGATCAAGCTATTCAAGTCACGCAAATAAGACATGCTAGGTGAGGCACACCTGGGAATCTTCGACGGACTATCAAGAATAACAATTTCAAAAAATTCTCATTAAAAAGCCTTGCATGCGTAGCCTGATTAGTGCACCATCAAAGAGAATGAGTGAAAGACCTGTCTCGTCGATTTGGAAGCTATAAATTCCGTCCTTATAGCCTCCAACCTTAACGCTGTGCAAAAAAATAATAATAATAAAATAAATAAATAAATAATAACCAGAAACATTCAAAAATAAAACTCTATAGCAGATAGAAGACAGCTTCTGGAAAATCTACATTCAAATTCTATATGCCTTAGGGGAAAACATCGGAGGAGTTTGTTGAAAACTAAATACCGTGGCAACGAGTAACTTCGTGGTCAAGTTTAAAAGACGCTGCCTTTCATTATCGGCGACTCCTTCCAAAGGCGATTGGTGTATAACGGACGGGCTTTCATCCAATACCAAAGGCTCTTGCCTCCTGCAAAAGAAAAAAGCACATGCTATCGAGCTCAGTAATAGCTCTATGCATCAATAGGATCATTAGTCCTGCAATTAATAACAAAATCCTAATCTAACCTGCAGCAGGAAATTTTGCTTCACGAAAACAGAAGAAACAAGACGAAAAACCTGGAACCTAACTAATACGTTGACAAGCATCAGTGGCTTATCAATACACATAACAAGAGTGAAAACTAAAGCTTCAATTGGTACCTTAAACTCAAAGTTTTTCGTTTCATACGTCTGTTGTTTAAGCGCTCTTGCTGGATATAACTTTTCGCATGCGGAAATGCTGATGCATGATCTGCCAAAGTCCGTCTAGCCATGAGCTTTTCGATTTGCAATTTTGCGGCAAGTTCATCACCAGACAAACTAAGGTCTGAAATAATTTCTCGAATTTCCTTTTTTAGCTTGATCTCTTTCGGAGTGATCTTCACGGAGTTGGCACTTGTTACCGGGCCTTTTAAGCTCACCTTACTACGCTGAAAATCAAGAAAGCAGAACCACAAGTAAGGGCGAGCAATGCAATACCCAGGATATTTTAACGATAAGCTCTAAGGCTTGGGTATTAAACAAACTTAATAATAATATTCAAAAATTGGTTAACGAGCAAATTGATAAACCCAAATGCAGACAGATCACTCCATCATTCTTATAAAATTCTGCAGAATGTCATCAGGTGGCTCATAAGGACAAGGCAAAAGTACATATTGTATTACAACACATGAACTTATCATAATGAAAGATGCAAACAACACTTTTAAAACGGAGCACGAACTTACCGGTCTCACAAGAGGTGGTTTTCTTACATGCCAGCAGGGGTTTCTCAAATCAAAAGCATCTTCTCTCAAACGAATGTCCAGGTAAAGCTTCCTGCAAAACAATACTTTTTCCAACATTGCAAATTTTCGAATTCTTGGCAAAGAAATGTAAACAATAAATCAGTTCCTTCAACAAAGTTTCTAGGTCAGCTCAAGGGCCTGTGTAAAAATTTAAAACCAAACTTTTTATAGGCAATAGGGATAATTTGACAAAAAATAAAAATTCTGCAAACAATACATAAGAAACATCTGCATACCCAATGGCATCTCAACAGCACTTACTACCTGTATCATCTTGCAAACTCTGCAGAAGTCTGAGAAAGCAAACAGTCTAATGACCTGCTTCATAAAACCTAATATGGGCATGATCCACCTGGCTTTTATCTGTAAAACTGATAGCTAATATTATCCATTTTCCACTAAAAAACCTTGGTCACTTACACCAACAGTCCACAAGTATCCATAAACATGAGATAAATATGCAATTATAAGATCACTGAACTTCAATTTTCTTACACAGACTAAGGCATTACCAATAGTGCCCACTGTTCACACACTAGGATATCAGGAACTTCTAAGTAGCAACTAAATACCTAATACGAGCACATCCTAAATAAGTTATGAGCATGCAACTGAGTTGTATCAAACCAAAAGAATACATCCCAATAATCAAACCACAAGGCAGATGCACCTGAATTTCTGAAACTTAATTAATGCATACACAAATGATCTTGTAGAAATACCACAGAATTCGCTTTGAAATGTTAAAACCACATAATACCTTTAAGGCTCGTCAAACAAGGCACGGAAAATCAATGAATGATCTTTATGACATAAACTTTAATCCCATGTTTACTTTAGAAGCTATTTTAGGGCAGACGACAAGATAAGTGTGTACTTGATAACTCTCTGGCACATGTAAAGTTGAACACAAAATTTTTAGAAATACCTAGTAGCATATTTTCTGACATACTTAACACAAAATCTGGGGAAAGTATCAGACTCTCATCTGATCATGAAAAACTTTAAGTAAACCATTGGCAAACCATAACTTAAAAATCAAATAACTGCTTATAACGAGTATAATGTATATGAATTCTCAAGCAGCTCTACAAATCTGATAAAAACAACCGGCTTAATACTGACAGTTGTACCTTGCATATTATACACAGAAACTAAAAAAGGCTTGATTATATGTATTTTTTACAGAAAGCTAAATACCTAGAATATCAAAATAATTATCAAATTCTCAAAATATATTCTAGATGATATTTAATAAGAGCCAGAGCTAAACTTATCGGACTCCAGTCAAAAACAGATAGAAGCTATTTTTTTAAGTCGAAAAAAAAAACAAAAAAAAAAAACAAACAAGACAAAAAGGCATTTGGCAAGACATAGCAAGGTGGTAAATTCAATCAAACAATTAGAATTAACACTTACAGCTTTTCAGCCACAGCCATAGCAACATCACCTCTTTGTCCCATGCCACATTTGTTAGCCAAGCTACGTGCTGCACAATATAGATCAATCAAAAATAACTGAAAATCCAGTGCTCCAAATACAGATTTAAAACACCAAAAGAAGCAAAGTCCGTATTTCCGTTACTGGCACACCATATTAATAAAAAAAAGTAAGGTCAGGCTGTAGTTTGCATAATGGAATTGATATGAAGAACTAAGAATGATGTAGGGGTTAAAAATGCGACAATCCTAACACCTTCTTTTGCCCTATGTCCTTACAAGATCACTATCAATTAACCATGTACAGAGGCTTCACAATTTCATATAGGAAACTCCATATGCCTTCATGTTACTGTTACTTAAGAATATGCTCCAAAGTGCTCCAACAACAGACCCAGCAGCCTTAGGAGGTTGAAACGCAGAAGTAAACCCTGAGAATTAGATGTAGTGGACTAGGGAGAGATTGAAGACTCTCTGGCTCTTCAACTCTGTTTGAACTATAATTATCCTGGAATTACATTCGTCCCCAATAAGAAAACTCGCAATACTGTCCTATGTACACATCCTCACCTCCAAACGAGAGGCTAGAAATTATGCAATAATTAAAAATGGTCAACTGGAGGGAACTTTGACGTAAGTACCTTCAGTATTGGTTTACATGAAGAAACCTGATTTTGAACAACAGACATCACTCAAGAAGCTGCAACGTTTCAAGAAAATAGATGAAAATGATGTTATTATTACTTTTCTGTGCTGCTGCCACCTTAATGAGGTATCAATTTTATATGGTTGTGGAGCTTTTTCAATAGTTAAAAAAGCACTTTGAAAGCTTTTTGGAAAAATAAAATGTTGACAGGAGAGGACTTTGGTAAAGCTTTATCAACTTTGCTAAGTAACCTAAAGGACACGTATCACAATAGCATTTTACTTGACTTTTCCACTAGCTTTTAATATTAGGACTTCCCACAATCCAAATATGCAAATCCAAAATTATCCAAGTTGCAGAAACTCAAATATCTGAAATGCTGCACACAGCTAGGAAGCTAGCAAAGCCCTGTAATAGTTAATTAACAATACAGATGGTCACTAGCACAAATGGCAGAAAACCACAACACCACAGAAAATAAATCAAACAAGGAGTAGCCAGTTCTATGCAATCTTATATGAATATTTACTAGCTTAACATTAATATGAGCCTTCAAATGCGTAAGGAACTACCTAGGCTGATTTCAATTTTGTACTAACAACCCTTTCTCTAAATGCTTAAGTCTGCGTTAGCACCTTAAAGCACAGCATTGATGCCTACAGTACTAACGTTGCATCATGTTATGGTACTATCCCAACAAGAATAGCTACGGAAGAAAGAAGAAGATAGCCAGGTGTTTTTTTTCCCGCCTATTTCGTAAAAATATCCTCACCTGACTATCTTCTTCTTTCCTTACTTTTTCCCCGTATCTATCCTTGTTGCCGTAGTATCATAACAATTTGATTAATTTTGAGTTACTATCAGTTACTTTATTATTATTGTTTTTATAATACTCTATTTATTTCTCCTGCGCGTGTTGATTTATGTATTTTGAAATTTTCTTACTTGATCTGCCTCCTAAATTTTTCAATTACTGCCCCGGCAACCTCGGCCATGGGATTTCAGATCATGGAAGCTGCCATTATGGAAGAGTGTTACCAAGGAAGCCGAAGTCCCTGTTATGGCAGCAGAAAAAGTCAGATAAAAACGCCAATGGACACTTCGAGTAATCAAGTATGTGACCCTAAGCGACACGTGTGCTAGATGAACTACCACCGCTGTGCAATGAGTCTACCGTGAGTTTCAATATAAATAAGAACCAGATGTTCGAAGTGCCGAGCCAATAATCACTTGGGTGATAGCTACAAAACAGTCTGTCTGCTGTCAATGTAGACAATTAAATCTGTCTGTTCCTGTCGGTAACTCGTAATCACATAAATCCTTAGCAAGGCCTCGACGTGTATCTAGCTGTATAATCGGTTAGGTAATCATTACATCATGCGCTATATTTTGGTTAGGAAAATTGAGATACCTGAGTTCATTGTAACTGGTTATAAATTAAAAGTAATGGCTCATTGAGCAAGCCCCAACTTCCCATATTTGATGGCACAGAGGACGGTAACATACGGGTTTTCTTAGTGCTTATACGCAAAATATAAAAATGCCAACTCCTTTTTCTTACAGCAGATCATGCGCAAAATATCCTTCAGGCGATCAAGCACCCACCCCCCCCCCCCAAAAAAAAAAAATCATGATGCATTTGGAATATCCTTTTTTTTTATATATCTATGATATGCTCTATCTCAACTAATCATTAAGAAGTATTAGGAAATGCCATCCTAAGGTTCTAAACTAGTAAGTGTTCCAATGCAAACTTAAGATGATATCATTCGGTACGTGGAAGCTTTTTCTAAAATTCTTAAATTTGAAGCAAAAGCTTTGAAATTCTGAAAATTGAAGTTTATGGTGCAGAAAAAACTTAAATATGTAATCTGTATACGCAAGTTTATGCATTCCTACTGCCAGAACGTTAACATACTCACATGAGCATAACATCTTAGCGGTTTTGAAGATGACGAAAGGGCCCTTAAATTTACGCTATTGCTTAATCACTAAATTCAGCAAGTCATCGCTGAAGTTATGAAATGAATTGGCCATCCCCGCGCCCCTCGACATCCTTCCCTAGGAACAGTCATATTTTGATTATAATAAAAAAAAGACAGGCCAAACCTTCCTTTGACTAGGCGAACGTAGTGTATCAATCTCCTACTACCGATTCATGCATCGTAATTTTTAATCTGCTCAATATCGATTCGCTTTAGCTAAAACGGAGTCCTAGATCGCCTGATCAAGAAAAAAATAGCGCGGAAACGTGGCATCAGAAACATCGGCAAACGCTGTTATAGAAGCACTTTCCGTATTCAGAAAGTATAAACTGATTGCTCCTGTGTACTTGTCTTAATACCACCACTTACGTACCCCCGGATACCAACTCAGGAGAAGATTCAAGTTTTGTACGAGAGGATTCCTGTACATCGAATTTCAAACTTACTTTCATCTAGGATTTAATTTTAACCTTAGAAATAAACTTGGACAATGTTGCATGTACAATCGAACTCCGTATTTCCTTTCAGAATGAAGTAAGGTGCAATTAAAGTATCCCCTCCAGCCAGGAAATCCATCTATCATATCCATCATCCAATTGGCCTAAGGTTTTCAATGCAACCTAGGCATTGTCTAAGCGATCTGTGTAGCTTGGCCCAAACCATCGATTCCACTTGCAGCCCTTCTTACGACGACATCAAGGATCTAACCTGCATCTTGCTCCAGCATTGGTTACTTTGAGTGCCACTTTAATCAACTTTCATTGCTTGGCGTGTTGAGAGCCTGTCTTGCATGGTTATAAATAAGTGCAAAATCACACTATTAAACGGAAACTTATTACTAAAATAACGCAGTTTATGACAGCTGTTAGGGAGGCGAGAGGGAGTAGAGAAATCACTCTGCAGCCGCTTTGGTTCACTTGAACCTTCACACTGATTTAT
>QQSS02227860.1:0-10418 GCA_003687565.2 Craspedacusta sowerbii | reverse complement strand
GATGGATGGATGGATGGATGGATGGATGGATGGATGGATGGATGGATGGATGGATGGATGGATGGATGGATGAATTGTCTGGCGTTTCCTGTAGCTGGCTTTATTTTTTCTTGATTTGCCTATAGAAAGCGCGGATCAGCAACCCGATTCTGAGGTATTGACCGAAGCGGACCATTCTTCTGAAATGCCTGTGGAAACTAAAAAAGATCTGTGACGGAGTTGTTTTGGCAAGTCTAGTGGATGTTTAACTTCGAAGCAATGGCGCCGGTTCTGGTCTCTTGCGAATTTTCGGGCCGCTGTATTACCGGAGAAACCTTCTCTCAGGAAGGTTCTTTAGTTCGATAGTTGTGCTGACTTTGCCGGGCTTGTTGACCGTTCCCCAACCTCGTCTTTGGTATGACAAGAGCGGCGCAAGCTCTTTATTCGCACTCGCGCTGGATAAAGAGCATTGTTTGCTGAACTGCTATTTCAAAAATCGAAAGTGCAAAGTTGGTCTATGTTTATTTATTGCTGTCGCTAAGGACGTTGTTCGTGTGCGTATTATTCGTTTTTGTTAGTTGATTTGTTTGTCTGTATGCATTTCCTTATCTAAGTTAAACTCGTGCCTGCTTAAGGGAGAGAATATTTTTGGAATCATGCAAACCTTGCCGCATGGTTATCTGCGCCGGCTACCATTTACTGGTGTAATCTTCGTGTAAGACTTTGTGGTACAAGCTATGGTCAGAATCGGATATATTTAGTGAAAGAGATCATTATAACCGAGGCTTGTATGGTGAGAAATTATGGGCAGCGTATTTCCGGCAGTTTCTCGCCAGTTTATGGTCTTCATGGAAGTTTTTCCTAGTAAATAAAACTGTTTGCTGTTTCTGGGCATATCTTCCATTGTCTCGGTCCCCGCGGTATTAGCTTATTGTATTGTAATGCCTTACCATTCTTACCAAGGGCCTCTTTATACTCCTTAGTTTGAAAAGAGGCACCTCCATTTTAGGCGATATAATGGTCTCGGAGTGACTTAAGCTGCCCATCATTTATGTATTGTATTCGATTCTTAGATTTTTAGAACGAGCTTTGGCAACAGAATTACTTGGTAGAATATCTTTTGCGCTATATGCTCAAGAATGACCAAGCGTGTGACGCTTTTGGGTCCTTGACATGGAAACTAATTCAATAATTGTAGGTTGAAAAGTTTTGAGAAGGTAGCCCACATAGAATCATTTTAATTTAGACTAATGCTTAGTTAAAATAGTAAATCTTGTTTGCGAGCAACTCACACCAGACCCAATTTTTTATTCATTCTAATGCAAATGCACCTGGTCAGTATTAAGGCGACTCTAATGCGAGCTGCTGTTTTCAGCCAAGAGTTTTTGAATCGTGCACCCTGATCAAACATTGGTATTTTCTTAATCTATTTCCTCGTTGCTTTATTATCGCGTTTAAAAATCTTCGGGAAAATCGTGGAGGCGTGATGGGAAATAGCCTCAGACTTGCGTGATTTTGAGTTATGCAAGTCGTTGTTGTTGTTGTTGTTGCTGTTGTTGTTTGTTCTTGTTTTTTTTTGTGAAACCTTATGTCCATTAATCTGAAGTTGCAGCGCTATGTCAACAGAAGACACGCTTGGGGATTTTCGTTAAGTGTCTTGGTTTTTCAGTTGAACGAACCTGCTGTTGACTAGTAGCCTTTTCCTACAGGAAATGGATGAGACGGTTGTTTTAACCATAACGAAAACAGCCTATACCATTGCTCCTATTCCACCCATCCAGGCTGTAGCAAACAAGACGGTAGACAGTCAAAGCGACTTTAGGCAAGTCGACCGTATGAACAAGTTCATTTTGTGTGTGATAGAGTTTGCCACTGCTCCGGTTTTTGTGTTTCTAAACATCATGTTCGTCATTGTCGTCCTGAAGAATCGTCGCCTCCGGACAAACTCCAACAAGTTGCTTTTAGCACTGGCAGCTATCGACATTTTGAACGGCGGTCTGTCTCATGTGCTTGTTGCTGTCGACAGACTTATGTCTAGCCAGGGCCGACTTGACTATACGTTTGACGTGGTAGCGTCCGCTGTGGCTTTTGTATTCACGGGTGCATCATTCGTGACCGTGGTCACGATCTCCCTGGATCGCTACTTTGCGGTGGTCCACCCGTTCTTCTACGAGAGAGCGTTCCGCGTGCAGCGAGTCCTGAATGCGAACGGAATATTCTGTTTACTATGGACCTTGATTGTAATTTGGCTCGTGGTAGTTGACTATCAACCATCGATCATTTATATGACCTCCTTCGCTGTTATTGTCACTGGAGCATTCATTATTGCCTTTGCGTACTTCAAGATATTCGTAGCTTCGCGGGAAATTACAAGGAAGCAGCTTAGTATCTCGACTTCGTATAAGGAGGTCAAGAATCTTTTGTCCACTTCGAAAGCGGCCAGTGTTAGCGTTTACATCGCTTTGGCTTTGCTAGCTTGTTACTGTCCATTCATCGTTGTTACGACGTATCACGCCTCGTTTCGACTAACGCGTTCAAGTCGTAAAGTTCTGGCGCTCGTGTATCCATGGACACAAATGTTTGCCTACATGAATGGATTTTGCAATGCTCTTATCTACTACTGGCGAATACCAGATGTGCGGCATCATTTCTTGAAACTGCTGCACTTGGAAAAGCAAAAGGTAGATAACACACCGAGCTTTCGACTCGGAAGGATCGATTCTCTCTGGATGCCAAACGTGCAAAGGAAGTTGCGTAAACAGAGGGCTCAGGAACACGTCGCTTTTGCGTCTAATTGCGCTTTCAGTGTATCTATAGGTTTGAAGTTTCTATAAGCTCGTAGCTTGATCGCACTAAGCGTTTTTACGTTTCTTAAACTTCTCCAGTAGCACGTTCGTCCTTGCTCTGCACTTGCACCACACCGATACAGCCTGCTGGGTCAAAGCTTTGATCATGGCTTTCGGCTTGCATAAATTTGTGCCCAAACCTTGAATAGCGTTGATAATCACATGAGCCTCATACTGTGAGGACTTCCTTAAACAATTCCACCGTGGAAAAATACTAAGTTGATGAATCTGACGGCTCTTTTGGCAAGACTAACAATGTTTTGGATTTTGTCCGAAATTTCTTTCGCTCATATAAGTGACATCGCCCAAAGTTGATTTCTGATGTACATTCGCGACCAAACGACGGTTTAATTGGATCAAGACATCGTCGCTATCCTCTGGGATAACTCATCAAAATCGTTATTGCCACCGGGCAAAATTTATAAGCGCGAAAGTGCTCGTAAGAAGCAAGTTTTATTTGCACCTATGCATTCATGAATAGAGCATAGAGGTAGATAAAAGGGTTGTTGGTGAAGAGCCAGGAGTCTCCGCGGATGCGCAGTCCATCGATCGTCGGTGACAGCAAATGAGGCCAGTCGTCGGATGTTGTAGAGTCTCCCAAGGAGCTAAAGAGCTCGATACGTGCCTTTAAAGGGAGGCTAGGACGATTGGTCGATGCTCCAACGATCTTGAAACTGAAATTGCGCTGTCCCCTGTTACCAGGAGACACTCTTCTTGAAAATCTTCCCAGGGAACGACAAAGTCGTACTGTGCTGGTTAGGTCTTCGTAGGAGATTTGCCAAACAGGGTAGGCGCAAAAATTTGTCACATACCCTGCTTGCCCACCGACCGCCGCGTGGAGGCTCTCCTAGTTGGCCGGCTAAGATCGAGGGTACAAATCAACCGTTTTCTCCTCAATAAGCGGTTCATTGCGATTGGTCTCATGTGACTTAAATTTTGCGGCAGTTATGCCTTCAAGATGGCGACCGTGCTACAGTCGCAACTGATGGAGAAGCTTTGGCTGGAATGTTTCTTGTTTATTTATTTAGTTATTGGTTGTTTAGCTAAGCCTGACTGTAACTCAAGCTCAAAAGAAACACAAATCCTTACCCTAACCTTAACCTTTTCCTTAATAAGCTCGATCAATCCTCAAACAATTTAACTTTTCTATGAAATAAAAAAATTAATTTTTGTATCCTGGCCAGCAGCCGCAGCCATATTGACCTTCGCGGCATGTCGGCATGATCAATCGCAGATTGAGGAGTAAATGGTAACTTACTGTATTTACAAGGGGCCATGATAAGCTAAGCGCTTGGTCCGCATGCTGCAATAAGCAAACTTTTCCAAGCAGGTCTTGCGTGCCAACCATCTATACTCAAACTGAGGAGTTGAACATTTCAAAATCATTTAACAGAAGAACATTTCACTCTTACGTATAGGCACACAGCCAATCAAAGACTCACGCTTTTGTCAGCTAACATTTCAGTCGCATTTTCTAAAATCATTATACGAAACTTTGCGATCTTCATACAAAAATTTTTGTTTTTTATTCGAAATAATTGTGCTAGCTGCAATGTAATGGTGCTTTGCTCCGGGTGAGAGCCATCGTTAGATCTCATTAATAAATATCAAAAACTATTAGGAACCTAGGATTGATCCATGTGGTGTACCACAGTTAATTTTTGTGACATCTGACCTGTCGCGTTCTATAGCGATTATTTCTGGCCGCGCTTAGTGAAAAACAATTGATACACCAGCAGAGATTATCATCTACATCTAGTTCATGTACAAGAATGCTTTAATTGACAGTGCCAAATGCAGGGTCTTGACGATCTAACAAAGAGGCCATCTTGCCAACAGAACTGACTTAAGTAGAATGTGGTTTGGGGAGTTATTTTTTCAGAAGACAAATCGTTTTTCGGATAAGATGTTCATTCTGTCCAGGAATTCATAATCTGTGAATTGCATTCTCAAAAATTTTGCTGACGTTTGAAAGAAGTGCATCGGGTGATAGTTACTACATTCCTCGATTGATTTCGACGTATATATATTGGAATCGGCATAGCAACTTTAAGTATTCTTGGAAAAATCCGAAACTGCGCTTAAGTCATATGCGATGGACTACGTTATGTAACTACTCAACAACAACACAGCAAACAAAGACAAAAACAATCATAATAGCAATATCAATAAGAACAACAACAACAACAACAACAATTTCAACAATGACAGAAGATTAAACAAAATTTTACGGAGTTGCGAAAGCGCGTTTAGTATAGCTTTTACGTGTGTTATCTATTATAATCGATAATTATTCGTTGATTTGAAATTTTTAGATCGCTGCATTACTCAACTAAGCTGTACCATTAGATTTGCAAACCGCATAAGTCGTTCGAGTTCCAACTAGCCCAACATTAAAATTGCCCATTTAAAAACTAATCTCTTTGCAAGGTCTTTCGGAGATCATCAACAACACAATGGTCTAAACAACCTATCTGCAATAAAGATCCCTTCGCATTTCAATATTTGTTGCGGAGAAAGGTACGAATGTGATGGTCTGTTTCAGAGATTCCTACTACTTTGAAGTTGCATGTTAAGAGTTTAAGGAAAGCTGATTATTAATCGGAATTTCTCGACGGAGAAGCAGTACTTACATGAAGCAACCGAATTGCAAAATCGCATCGAAATTCCATACTGGAAACTCCCTTACATCGTAATAGCTAGATGGCGCCTTGTTCCAAGCATGCGCCGTAGCTCGTGCTAGCAAACACTTCCCTGTTCTGGACCACATTTTTGCTCCATTTCATTCGTCGAGCAACAATTTTCTTTTCTTGTTTAGGCCCAGACAATATTTCGTATTTAGGACCCAGTTTTCGTGCGTTGCAGCCCAACGACATCACGAGCAGTGCGAGATCTGGCGACAAGCAGTATTGTACAAATAACGTTTAGATTTCGTCTAGAAATCATCTGACCGGGTTCTTATACAAGCAGAGCTAGACGAGGTGCAAAAAAATTTCATAGGACTATTCTTATTTTTCAAAGTTCCACTTGAAGCTGTCCTGAAATTCTTAACCATGTATACGAAAATTCCTCTGAATACTGTCCTGTAAATAATGCGAAACAAAAGCGACTCCCCTTCATAGAAAGTACATGGCAGTAAGCCCCTATTAGGTTCCAAGAATTTCGAATGGCTTGCAGGCTGTGCGCTGCTGCTACTTTGTCTGCATGAGAGGTTTAGAGCGCCTTCGTGCAGAGCCTGACGAATGCTGCTTCAAATGACTCGACGGTATCCCTCCAAGTACAAATGGTCACGGACTAAGGGGTCAGCGTACGAGAAGCTATGTATCAACGAGCTGTTTTATCGAATTCGATTACAAATCAAGGATCTGTTCTACCGATAATGTAAGCCATCAACAAAAAACCATGCCTGTCTGGCACTGGTATGTATACTTCATCATCTACTTGTCTTTCGACCCATCTATGTATTAACTAATGTATCTAATTACATACATATGAAATTATACTAACCATGAATTTAAGTATACGTGTATTAATGTATCGACCCAGTATTTTACTTTCTTACTCTGGCAGTCTTTCATGAACAGTTCCTCCTTGCCCCACCTAGGACTGCAACGAGATTAAAAATCTTTTGCTTTACCTCGTGCAAGCAAAGAATGAGGGTTTCAGCGAAACGGGAACTTGGTTGAAGCGTTACAGTTCTTCGTGCGAAAACAAAGTCTACTCTCGTACAAAAAATTGTCGAACTTGAATGTCACACTGGAAGTTTAGGGGAGCGCGCAATTGAAAACAAGGCTCGTTCAATAAAGATTCCAATCTACGTGAAACTCCACCAGGCACGAGAGCTACACGTGAGAAGCGGCCATTCTCCTACGACTATATGAACACCACCGATGCACGAGTAGACATCGGGATAAATGTTGAACAAAACTAGTAGCCAATTAGCGTTTGTGGGTGGCAGGCTTGCCAGAACGAAACACCATTAGGCGGCAAGCCAGATGCTCACACCGCTCCAAATTATGTTGTCCTTGTAAAGTGACTCCGCTAACACCTAGCACTTTGTCTTGAACTTGATTATGTTCGAGGTGCAAAGTTGGAGCCCAACACGTAAGCCGCCAGAATGGGAGCAAAACCACGTGATGACCGCTAACCATCGTCCGCAGCAAGAGCAAAAATAAGATCGACTTACGATACAGCATCGTAAGGATTAGTTTCTCTTTTTATTTCTTTAGACAAATAAATCAAACAAACGATTAATGCTGCGAACAATCATCCTCCTACAGCAGAAGAAAGAGAGAAAGCAACACACATTTTCTATTATCGGACATTTTTAGCGCCTGCGTTACTTGTTCTACGATAAAATCTTCAGAGAATGCCGTCCTCTGAAACGGCGGATATAACATCGCGCAGAGAGTATGCGCCGTTACATCACGCCGTGGCTTTTGATGATCGCGGTGGAAAACCTCGCTGGACCAAATAACGAGTACTCAGCGCAACCGGTTCCTTCTTCATCTAGATAGCCGACCGTATTCTTGCCAAACCCTGAATCGGTGGATGAGCAAAAAAGAGAGAAACTATCAAACGGAAGTCCGGCTTTTTCTTTCGTCGGGAGAACATTCGTGTAACACATTAAAGGGTGCACGGTTGCTTTACCACCGTTGTCTCCGGCGACTGTAGCTACTGGCGTCGCTTCAACAGGTGATGATGCTATGTGCGCTTCCTTACCTGCGGCAATCATCAGCATCAGCGGCGAATCGGTCGCTTCCGGTCTAGGCAGCTTCCAGGGAGATTGCGGCGGTGGCGTAGATAACTTAGGAAGGGGAGGAGAGTTCGACGGTTCAGACCAACTACTTGTTCCTACACTTGATAAAGAGCTGCAACTCGATGACAAACTCGGACACCGGATGGTCAATGCGCTAGATCGGGTGGCCACACAGGGATTCGACCAGGGCTTCGTGTGAACATGTGTTGACGACAACATAGATGAGTTAGGGACAGATGATAGCTTCTGGCGCTCAAAACGTGGAATTCGCTGGCAGGATACAAAACGACGTCTACTTTCGTCGTTGGAAGACAACCGCTGCATGTAACACGCCGCATTATCAGAGGTCTCCAACTAAAAAAAATAAATAAATGATTATAAAAATAAATATAAATATAAAAATAAATAAATTAAAAAAAAGATTACACATGAAAACAGTTTCAAGAGCGCTTAACAGGTCGTCACAAGCGACAGCTCCAGGAGCACAGATAAAGAAAAAGTTTGTAACATGCATATCTATATTTTTTGTAGCCGCAAACAAGCTAAAACAGGTCAGCCAGCAAAAAGTGCCAAAGTAAGATTCTTAAGAACGACAAATTAAAGTCCAAATACAAAGAATCACATAGGATCTGTCAAACTGGCTGCAGCTCATTCAACATTCTCAAACAATTACTTTGCAATTTTTTTTGTCAAAATTTATAATATATAATATATATAATATATATATTATATTATAAAAATAATTTTATATTATATATAAATATATATAATATATAATATATAATATAAACAAAACTTCCAAAGAAGACGGTGGCGAGAAGGTATCCTTACCGTGTCAAGACTACAGCCCGGTGACGACCAAGGGCTGATGCCGACAGAGTCCTGTTGCTTCTTGGGTGAGTCTCTTTCGAGACGCCCAGGCCTTTTCTCTTGACTGCAATGCGTTAGTTTGCGCTCTAAGTCCTGAGGGAGAACACGCCTCGGTTAAAATCAAGAACAGCGTGGTGCAAAACGACGTACGCCACTCCCCAGCGCCTATCTGCAACAGTCAATACTGATTACGTACCGCAAAAAAAAAAAAAAAACACAATCGCAGATTTGACTACCAACCCCTAAAGGCATGACAATAAAGCTCAAGATAAAGCAGTTCAGCATCCATATGCTAAGCAATACCCGGTCTCATCAAATATATCCAATACAACTCACTAAGGTCACTGCTATTACGCATATGAAAGAGGCTGGATTTCCAGGGTAGCAGTTAAGAATTCAAGAATTAAAAAATTGGACGTATAAGAGAGAAACACAACACTATCCCACACTACAACAAAATACTAGATACTCTGAAACGCATTCTCTTATATCTGCTAACCGGCCAATCTCTTTTCGCCTACCCAGATCCATCTCCTTGACCTTTTTAATTTGGTGTTCCAAGATGCTAGGATGTGTTCCGAGATGCTCAGCTGGCTTCTTGTATAATCACAAAGATAGCGAGTAAGAGAGTATTCAGGAGGCACATGAGTAAGGGCGGGTCTCGTTTAGCTGTGGCGAGAAGCTCGCTCGAAGCAAGAAAACCTGAAAAAGCAGCTTTACATGAACGCCGTCAGGATGTACGCACCTGCTGCTTTGCCGACCAACTAGGAGAGCTTCCACGCAGCCAGTCGGAGGGCAAGCAGTGTATGTGACAAACCGTTTAGCGAAATCTCCCAAGAAGACCAGGCCAGCAATTGTAAGACTTCGCCGCGGGAAAGTCGTTACGAAGAGCGTCTCCTGGCAACAGGGGACAGTGCGATGACAGATTCACGATCGTCAGAGCATCGACCAGTCGTCCGAACCATCTCTTTGTGTGCACGTATCTGGATACGTGCCCACTCCTGAGTTCTTCAGAGCTCTTTAGCTCCTTGAGAAACTCGCCCAGCAACCGACGACTAGGCCTCATTTGCTGTGACTGGCAATCGCTGGACTGCGCATCCGGGACTACTCCTGGCTACTCACTAACAACTAAAACGCACCTGCTGCTTTTTCAGCTCTTCCTCGCGCCTTCTTAGCTTCTCCTCGCGCTTCTTAGATTTGCGCAGTTTCTTCTCCTCCAAGCGACGCTCCTGTCATAAATCACGAGCACGGCACGAAGCGTGGTAAAAATAATAAATATTCAGAAGGTCTCAGTGCCATATAACGAAAGCACAAAGAGCGAAAGAGGACCAAGCACCTCGACAAGAACAAAGCATATGGTTCACATGTTTAAATAATCGTCACACGCCAAGCGCACACCGAGTAACACAATGCCGCACGCGAGTAGGCGTGTGCACAAGACGCGAAAAATACGACAAAACAATCAGCCTCCGCAATATTCAACTATAAACAACCTACATTAACAACCACCACAACACCTACAACAAAAACAACCACAACCGCAACAACAAACACAACAACAACAACAACAACAACAACAACAACAACAACAACGAAGGCAAAAATCTTATGTCATTTATTTCTGCTCAGCCAAATGGCGAAGTGGTGCGAATTGAATCAAACATTCCAATTACTGTTTCGCACACAGCTGCCACAATAGCTAAGGGCCATTAATAGCTAACTCACCGACTCGAGTAACTTCAGATGCTCAAACTGCTGAACATATTCGTCGTCGTTCCGAGCACTTTCTTTCAGTTGAACATTCTAGAAGAAAAAAAAAACAGGAAGAACTTGCAGCGCCAAATTTCACAAACCCGAAAATAGGTCGCCAAATTACAGCCACAAGCGAGCCATACATACATACATACATACATACATACATACATACATACATACATACATACATACATACATACATACATACA
>QQSS02227849.1:0-10419 GCA_003687565.2 Craspedacusta sowerbii | reverse complement strand
ATACATACATACATACATACATACATACATACATACATACATACATACATACATACATACATACATAAATACATACGTACGTACATACATTAATACATTTATACCTTTACCAGCCTTGAATGGGAACGTCCTGCTCAATGTTCAAGGTTATCTTGTAGCTTTTAAGGTCGAATCCTCGAATTAGTCGAGCTGGATCGTTATGTGAGAGATGTTGGTATTTTGCATCGGTGAGGAACCATTAAATGTAGCTCCCATGCGTCTGCGGATGGAGTTTCATGTTTATTATTGTAAGATATAGACATGCAGTACTTGTACCGACCAGTACACTTGATGTCATGTACTTGTTTTCCGCTACAGTTTCCACTAAGATATAGGTAGCTTATACTTTTGCGCTTACCTTAAGAAACAAATATTAGTGAATTCAGCAAAAGGCAAGAAGTTTGTAAGGAACTTATTGCATTGCATTACTTATAAAGAACTTATGACATTACTTGTGAGGAATCAGTTGTTGATTAAATTAGCAACAGGCTAGAAAAAAATTAATCGATTGGCTTTTATGAATTTTACAGTAAAGCGGATGCTCAATCGCAAAAAAAAAAAAATGTCATCTCAAGAACTGCGCTAATTTCAAAGCAAATCTCGTAAACCTTTGAAGAGACTAAAGAAAAACTGGAGATGAATCGAGAAACAAGAAAGAGAGGCATAATTATTTATTATAAACCTTTGTCGGCAAAGTTATTTTGTATAATTATCGCATAATTATTTCTTCGTAACCTTGCAAACCTGAGTCTTGAAAAACCTCCTTGTAGACCTTCGAGAAACTTGACAAGAATCGAGAGACAATTAGAAATTGCATAGTTATGTCGTGACATGAGTGCATGCCACGTAAATATTACGGATACATGCTGACGCATGTAAAATGCGTGGGCACAGAATTATGTGGGCGCAAAGAATCTCTGGTCTAGCCAGAGAGACAGCAAAATGCGGTTCATGAAGTTAGTTCACCACAGAGAGTACACTTCAAGAATCAACCATAGAACTTCTAAACTCCGGATGCACTCATTGCTAGGTAATTTCAGTGAAAGCGAGAAGTGAGACGCATTGGCGCGTCTGAAACTTTTCTCTGGACTCCTTCAATAGCCTTGCTGCCCGTCTCAGACCACACAATTGGCACATTACACCTGAGCCGTGATTTTGAAATAGCTTGTAGGAAGTGCGAATAGTAAGGCACAATAACTCGATTGTAGCTTGGGGCGGAAGTTTTTTCCCTGCCTTACGTTAGTACCTGGAAATAGGCCATAACAAAAAATGCCTAAACCGCACTAAAATCTGGCGACCCAATCTTCCTCCTCGTTTAATAACAAGTGAAGGTTATTGGAAGGAAAATGGTGAAAGTAAGTAATACCATCTGTAATACCCAGATTTAAACCAACGGCAGACTTGATTGTACTGGATATTTGAGTTTTACAAGTCGCTATTCACCATACAGCCCAGCTTGCAGTCCTCAAGCGACTTGGGTGCAGACTGCTGTAACTGTGACGATCTCGTGCGCTAGTGCACTTGAAAGCTTCTGTTCTCATGCAAGCGTGTGCCCTCGAGGTATAAGCAGCTCGTTACGATCCAATTATTTACTGTTGGCATAATTTGACATTTAGCTTCGGTTTTCCCTAAGCTTATTCCAGAGGAGCTTGATACTTGGTCAGTTAAGGTTCTATCCAAAGGTCTCTGGTGAGTCCCTTGGCCGGAACGAAACGTACGTAAGGCTAGCTACTTGAATTTTTTTTTTCATGTTCTTTATTTAGTTATGTTTTTAAGCTTGAGCGAGCCTTGGGTAGCCACCCTTCTTATCAACTCTCATAGCTCGAAAGAGTGCCCTCAAAGTCTCCAGAAGTTTGAGTTCTTAGTAGGACTCAAAGCAGTTGCTTGGTTAGTTAAGCCTTCAGTCAAAGGTCTCTGACGAGTCACTTAACCGGAACGTAACATACGTAAGGCTAACCATTTGATAACACGACCGCTAGCCATTTGATTTTTAAAAAAGGATTCTTCCCGCGTACAGCGCACCTGGCAATGCTCAAGTGATTTGAGGGAAGGCTGCTGGAACTGTGACGATCTGGTGCAACTGTTCGCTTGAGGGCTTATGTTCTCGTGAGATGGTGCACTCGAGGTCTCCAGGGGTTTCGAGTTCTTAATGGGACTCCAAGCAGTGCTCCTCCAGTTAAGACCCCAACCTAAAGGCTCCGACAAGTCCCTTGACCTTTACTGGGATATTATTTCGTGCACCCAACTATGTTTGTACGTGCTTGATAGGAAGACATCAGCAAACATCAGCACCAGAGGAAGCCCAGCAACCCACGCCTACTCTAACTATCATGAAGTGGCCATGATATCAGAGCAGAAGGAAGCGCCTGGGCCCAAGTCGAGCTGGGTCAAGCAGGAGGAAGGAGGAGGATTTGAACAGAAAGACCACTTATTAACTACCTGCTTCTTCATTGGACTTCCTCCTTCAACTGTATATTAACCCGTGAAAACTTATTTAGATACAGAATAGTCGTTGAAGTAAACATAAATTTATAGTAGTCCCTGTGATCTTTTTGTTTTTCCTTCTTTGTCTTTAGAGTCTCACGAGCCTATCGTTGCTCTCTCGACATATTGGTGGTGTGACCAGGATTTTCATGATGGCTACGCTGAAGTCACTCAAGAAATCATGGACCTACCATCGTTGCTCTATCGACTCTAGCTATCAATAATGAACTTAGGACTGTCACTTTCCGTCAATATGAGTTGCTGCTCGAATGCTAAGTTAAGAATCCACCGCCCCCCACCCCAAAAAAAAAAAGATTTGCTTGAACCAAAAGATCAAAGCAGCACCACAAACAACTCGTTTTAATTTCAGGGGCATGTTTCGAAAAAACTATTATAATTTTCAACTTAACCAAACCAACTTTAAAAAGATATTTATACGAAATAGGCGTGAATACACAAATCGTTCATAGATAAAACACTTTAAAAACACGATAAACGCAATGCACGCGGGAGAAATAAATAACTTTACAAGTAACGCATACTAAGTGAAAATCAATCAAATTGTTATGAAGGATGGCTAGGGGAAAAAATCAGGAAAGAAGAAGGTAGCCACGTGAAGAAGAGACAGACTGGATAGATAAAGTTAGAGTCCGGCAAAGTAACTACCAATATGGTTCAACTTCGATCTTCTGATTCTTTTATTCATGATGAAGCTGAAAGGCGTCAATATCCAGACTTGAATGACTTCAGGCACAATAGACAGTGTTGGGTCAAGCTTTTCTTGGCACTATTTAGATAGTTCAATAAATAGGTCGTCCTAGAAACTACTTAAATTCTATTTTAATTACTAAATAGCCATCCATTCGTTCGTATTCAACACGAGCATTTAAAAATAATTTAGCAATGCCTCTCAAAAGACTTCAACACAAAACTTGCTTAGCATTTGTAAATATACAAATAGGGTTCATCATCAGTTAAGATTATACTTAGAAAAATCAAAGTAGAACTTATATAGTGGTATATTATATTGTGACCTGCAAGAAACTGGACATGTGAAAATTCACTGTATCTGGTGCCAGTTGCATACACAAATACCAAATCATGAACTAACGCTAGCTATTGATCTCTTACAAGATCGCAACAGAGATTTACTATTTTAAGCTCTACTGCGTTGGACTTCTGGGAAGGCTTTTTGAAGGAATGTCTAATAGGATAAAGCTAACTTTACTAGTATATAAGAAGAATATCTATTTAAATGGTACTCACCACTGACAATATACTACTACAATTGGCGACGGTGTGCTGAAGTTTAAAGGAGTCTTTTTTTTCTCGGTGTTATAATCTTGCATCTCGTGGGCTTCTAGTCTCCTGAAAATTTTTGTTTTGCTATCTGCGGAGCCTCAAGATTCGTTGACCTCACTCCATCGTAGACACGTATTCATGACATTTCATGTAACAGGCATTTCAGTACCACGTAATTGAACTTTTTATAAAAAAATTTTCTGTCGCTATTTGTGGTGTGGAAAATAACTGCTTTGTAGTATAAAGGTGCACAATAAAGGCAACGTAAACGAAATGGAAAGAGCGAGAGTTGTATTGGGGTGGAAGCTAATGGTGAATAGACCACGAGAGCTGGTGGTTAACTAGTGAAAGTAAAACTGGTAAAAATAAGTCTTTACTATTGTTGTTGCTATTGGTTTGTTGTTGTTGTTGTTGTTGTTGTTGTTGTTATTATTTTTCGGTTTTGCTGTTGTTATTTTCGTTATTGCTATTTTTGTTGTTGTTATTTTTGTCGTTGTTGTTGTTGGTATTTCTGCTGTTGTTGTTGTTGTTGTTGTTGTTGTTGTTATTGTTGTTGTTGTTGTTGTTGCTGTTGTTGTTCAAAGCCATGCAAAGTTGGTAAGCAGGTAAGCAGCAAGCGCAGAGTTCTCTGCAGTCGGCGTGGCCCAGGAGTGCACCGATCGGCTCTTGTTGAAGCGGTCATGTGACCTATCACTGAAGTTCTCCAGGGTTGGTTAATGCATTCTCTGCGAATAAGAAAGTTGGGATTCACGAATAACGGTGGAATTTCAAAGGAAATTCTATTTGTTTGCGGAGCTTACCCCCTTTTCCCTAGCTTGTTCAGGTTAGCGTTAGAGGCACGGTTGCTTGTGGTTACGGTTAGGTTTAAAGCATAACAGCGAAAGAGCAATTTTATCAGCCATAGCTGCTGACTGGCCGCCATCTTTTAAGCCCCGCTACCACGAGAAGACGTCATATCAGACCAATCACATTGGGTTAGAAGTCGCTGTACAAGTGAAAGGCGATAGCGGTGGGGAGTTAATTGCAAATAATTTGATGACATAATGAGTCAGAATATTTTGAAGTTCTCATTAAATCTAATCCTAGTAATTCTTAAATCTAAATCGTATTGTAAGGCATCTTATAACATCCCCATGCTTTGGAGATGACTTATGTCATGCATTATATGTTGACTGCTAGTTACGACATAAGTTCATGAAACTTGTCATGACATAATGGCAACATAGTAGAACAGACTTTGTGTTTTTTTCTGATAGTTATTGGGTCAGTTGAGCACGTATAAGTCATGTATAGGTTATCGCTTACAAGGTCTCATTTGATCTGAAATCTTCAATGATATTTTCTGACATGGTAAAGCTTCTTGAGCATCAATAGCATCATAATTTGCGTTTCTGGAAATTAGTTGACAGATTTTACGAGCCGTTACTTGGCAGCTGGAATTTTGCAAATTCTCCTTTCAAAATTCACTTATGAGTCCATGCTAGTCGTATGGAAGAAGGTAGTTATCCCGATTGCGCCCCGATTTTCTGTGTCTATATTAATCTATTGACTAGCTTGATTGCTCATGAAATCGGTTTCAAAACCCAAAACGCTTGAGTTGACAGATAGTTTGTTATTGCTGCGTTTTGCTTTTTTTTTTTTAGCTCAAAATAAAAATCAAAATGCTTGAGTTGACGATTTCTTTGTTACATCTGTGTTTTCTGAGCACTTAAACTCATCCGAATGACGGTGGAGATGTTCGACATACCATCAAAGACAGAGAAGGAAGTGTCAGAAATCAACTTAAAATCACTTACGCCTCTTTCTGACCTCTGATATCCAATAACTGGATGTTTATCTCCCTCATCCTTCACCCCGAAACCTCCTTCCTACGTTTATGCGCTGGGGATAACACCCGTACACAGAAAACCGTGTTTTTCTTCTTTGTGTGTGCAAGTATTAGGAGAGCATAAGACCACGAACATGATCAACGATATTATTTTCTAGCGCTGGAGAGCCTGAGGGATTTTTGCGGCATTTGGTGATGATTCAACGCATGTCCGAGTCCGCTATCGGCAATCTGGTCTGCGGTTATTTGCTTCTTGACAGCGCGTTACAGCGTAAAAGTCGTTTTCAAAATTACTGAGCTAAAAACAATCCTTGTCTTAAGATTTAGCATCCCGGAGATATTGGAAGTAAACTTATAAAAGAGTGATCATGCATTCGGTGATGCTGCTTCCTTGTTGAAGGAAATTCTCAGAATACATTTGCTATTCATAGCAGACGCTGCCTGCTTTTGAGATAAAATTGCCCACGTGGCCCAGGTTTAGCCTGGCCCCCAGCAAGTATTTGAAAATTGTGCAGTAGCTCATATGGAAGTTTAGAGGCCTGATGTATGATCATGCTGCCGACTTTGCGTCTGGCTGAATGGTATTAAGATCGAGGGTGTCAGTAGACAATGTATGTTTACAATTGACTTGTAGCTAGTACGGATAAGGACAATCCGTGTGGGAAATATATGTATACGCAATTTCTACCATACTCACAGTCGTGTAAGCTGTAAACGTATGACTATTGTTGCATCTCGCTACAAAGTTTTACTTTAAGTTTGCCTCACAGCTTCTTCTTTATTTTCTCAAGTCCAATTAACACATTCTTTCTCAAGGAAGTTTCTAACATCCGTCTGATTGATTATAACAAAGCATGGCGATGGCCGAAAACTGTGTTGACGCAATTCGATTCTGCCCAGTTGTCTGAATCTTAACCTGAAGAACTTCAACCAAGCGAGAGTAAGCGACGAGAGTAACTATGACACTCTTTAGGACTCTCTCTAATTTACAACTTACAATGACTCTAGTGCAGCATCAGCAATTAGGCAGGATATATTGCATACATTCCGTTTGAACTTTCCGCAGGAAACGAGTTTCGTTGCGTATGCAAAGCCCATCTCCATAACGTTTGTAATTTACTTTTTCAATAGTGGTCATGTTAACACATGGCTAGCCTTACGTTCGTTTTGCCCGGGCCAAGGGACTCGTCAGAGACCTTTGGTTGAAGTTTTAACTGGCCAAGCAAATGTTTGGAGTACCACTAAGAACTCGAAACCCCTGGAGACCTCGAGTGCACCTCTCACGAGATCATAAGCTCTCAAGCGAACAGTTGCACGAGATCGTCACAGTTTCAGCAGCCTTCCCCCAAATCACTTGAGCATTGCCAGCTGCGCTGTACGAGGGAAGAATTCCTTTTAATAACTGTAAAGTTTGGTGTGGCTTAGAGCACGAAATTCCTTTTAAAAAAAATCAAATGGCTAGCGGTCATTTTGTGTAGTTTTCCTTGCATAATCCTTTACCAGCAGATATCTGGTGTGCTATGCTATGCTATGCTATGACTTTCTTAACTATTAAGATGTCGAAACGTCACTAGCAATTTCTTCAAAGCTGATATCTTGCTCAGTGGCAGGAGGTGGTAAGGCGTAGCAAGGCGCCGCTTGTTGACGTTGAATTGTACCTGTCTGCGTCATGTCCTGTCACGAATAGGTGCAAAGTGACATAAAGTGACACTTTGACACTTTGGTGTTGCTACAGCTCTTTGGTTTATGGGAAGGGTGCAAGATTTCTCGATTTGCGATTTTACTATGTCTTATTACCAGCGCTAATCGAATCAAAGCACGCCTCTTGGTGACTCATGCCAGTTGGGCACAATATATGCCAATATGTACGTAGACTGACTTGCATATTCTTGTAGTTGGTCATGTCATGGTATTGCGAGACTTGGCTTGGGTTTGTGAGATGATCATGATGACTTGATGACTTGGTTATGTAATTATGGGAATTAATGAGGACTTGAATATGAATTATGACTTGGGTATGTATGACGATAGATGATGACTACGGCATGTAAGATGTAATGCTTTTCTAAGATATTAAGTAATACTATTGAGTGTTCCCTTATTCACGATATAGTCAGACAATTCCCACATCCCTAAGGCGTTCACCATAACAAAAAGTAATAATGCAATTCGTCGATTAAGATGAAGATATACGTTCCATACCTGCCTGGTAGTTACCTTCCTGACTATGTAAAGGTGTTAAAATTAAATGTGCCAAGTACTGTACCACCTAAAATAGGCCTAGCTACCATGTTTCTCGTTTATTTAGAATAAACGACAGGTGATGGTCGAAAGTCATACCTCATATGGGCACTGGAACCTCATATCAAAGCAGATAAATAGGTAAGAATCTCAACTGCTCATTCTTGTCATAATATTTTCATGAATAATCCGGACATTGATCAATAGCGGTGTGCAATTTCTATTTATACAAAAATAAATAGTTTACGGTACTGAATTGCAACTGTCACGAGTACTGGACAGTGGTGTCTAAAGATCCAGCAAGTAGGAAGTCTTATCCTATCTTGGATCAATCCAAGATAGGTTTCGAGATTTCAGCTTTTGCACTCACTTCACTCACATGACAACGCCTTCCTTTACGACAATTAGTGTCATTTTCTCTCTTGCGTATGGAAATGACGGCCATCTCTACAATAATCAAGTGTCAGCGGAGTTACGTACAAGTTAAGTGCAATTTCTGTAGAAAATCACTTACCAGGGGGTTATTCCTTAGCAGGAAATACGTATTCACCTCAGCCGACACTTTAATCCGTTTTGGTCAACCCACTTCTATATTCAATTTCCACTTCTTTCCACTAATGTCCGGGTTTTGTGATGTCAATGTTGCTGGCAGTTGGATACTTGTACAAAAAGATTATGACGTAGGTATGGGCAAATGTAAGGTAAGGCTTGAGTGACGCAGGCTTGATCAAGCGTCATCAATACGGACGAATTTCGGTTTCCTGACAGTTAATGTGGCCGCCGGTAATAAGAAGCGGCCACTTATGGGTGACTGGCGGTTTTAGGCGGCTGCAGGTAATAGGTAGCTACCGGTAGTATATTGCTGCCGGTAATGCAGGGCTGCAGGTTATAGGTAGCTGCAGGTTATAGGTGGGTGCCGGTTATATAAAAGGCTGCCGGTTTTATAGGAAGATTCCAGTCACCCAATAGGTGGCTGCAAAGGGTGTGCGCCTCGAAACTCATTCTCGTTTGAAGCGAGGACTGTCGAGAAATTTCGAGAAATTTCTAGTCTCGTTTGAATCGATAACAATGTTCTTCTCGTCTCGAAGCGTCTCTTTCGTTTCGAGAAGGACCTTCGTCTCATCTCGAAATATCATCGAAAGTTAAAAAGTTTCGAGACGCCGACCCTAGGTGGCTGAAGGATATAGTTGGCTGCCAGGGGGGGATGTCGGTTAAAGGTAACTGCCGGTTATTGGCGTCTGGTGGATATAGGCGGAACGGTTTACGTGGCGGAAATGACCCAGCACCGCAGTCAAAAAAACGCCGCTCGTCTTGGCAGGAGGCCAAAGTTATCACTAAGCTACATCCTACTCTCGACGGCCAACATGGCTAAATTAACCCAAAAGTCATCGAAGTCGGCGTTTTTCTTTGTCAATTTGCCGTTTATCGTGGCTCAAACACGGTTAAGTTGACCACAGCACTCAAAATATTATGGGAGCTGGCAGCAATGACCCAGGGCCAATCAAATTGAACCTACTTTTGTGCCACTTCCGTCTTGCGTGGCAGTTACCCGAAGCTCGAGCAACGACAATACGTCAACACTCCAGGTACTGCGGGTTAGACATCAACTGCATCAGTACTACATCATGAGTCTTATCGGGTCGACTAGCTACACCACTCTGATCAGTTCCGTTTAGCAAGCAGGAACGCTGAGAAGTGCGCCTTACCAACCATTTTGGGACTGCAACCTCTTTTCGAATGAACGAGCAAGGAAAACATAAAGTAAACACCGAAACTCTCTGAAAAGATTAGTGGAAAGCATTCAGGATTGCAAGAATTTATTTTTCCCATCAAAATAAAATAGGCGTAAGTATACCTAGATTTTATATAGACGGGAAGGAGGGCTCTTTATGGCAATGCTAATTGGAATTGACAAGAGCCCCCTCTCTGTATTGATGGCTATTCTTTAATAATAAAGGAAATAAGGAAGAAATTAGCACACTATTCCTCTTGGAATAAACCAACGCGAACCAGTGGCCGACCTCACAAACTACAGCCTGTATAAAATGTTTCGGTCTTGTCTTAGCTGGATGAACATCCATGTTAAAATCCATAGCTAAAACTTCGTCAAACTATGGGGTAATACATAGGTCAACTGCGGAAAAGAAGAACGCTGATACTAGTCAGTTGATGTTGTACCTGTCGACTACGATCTGAGAGTTAAAGTACATCCTGCTGTGTCTATGCAAGTGTTTTCAATGTTAAGTTCTTATTGAACAAAATTTTAACTCCTCTTGAACACGGAGAATGTACCCTAGTATAAGCAATGGACAGCTTTGTTTGATTTCCGTTACTTACTCAACAAGAAGTTCTTACTACCGCTTGTCGATGGAAAATCCAAGGAAATGACTTGCCTTTACCAACAACAAGAAAAGCATCACTAGCTTTTAACAACATAAAGATCATTACTATTGCTACCCGACGCTGTGTAGTTGGGGGAGGTCTGTAACGGGGTGTCTGGACTTAAACGCGTAGCGAAAGTAACA
>QQSS02227838.1:0-10419 GCA_003687565.2 Craspedacusta sowerbii | reverse complement strand
GTTGGAATGACATCCCAACACCTGCACCAACGCATTCAGAGCCACAGATCAGGTGAGAGCTCTATAGCTCGTCACTGAAAGCAGGCTCACAAGTTATCGCCCAAGACCATTGACATCGAGAAATGCTTCCGAGTGTTGTAGAAGCGCCGAACCAAGTTTCATTGCCTCATTAATGAGATGTTGTTCATTCGGAAAATGTGTCCAACACTGAATGTTCAATGTGGCTCATTGAAGGCAAAGCTGTTTGTATAGATTTGGTTTAGTTCGGTCATTTTCTTGTAATTCGCTTCTTTGATTTTTCTTCTAGATATGTAGACTATATATATAAATATATATTTATATATATGCAGGTCTCGTCTTGCATATCGACAGACATCGGTGATATAAAGGAAGCTGCGACTGATGAGATCGTGCAAAGCACTGACGAAACAAGCGAGGCGGAAAGACTTGCCGAGGGGAAAATAAAGGGTTTGTTCCATCCAACTTCTCTTACCTGTGCCTCCTTCCTACCAAGGGCAATCGTTGTCCCGAATACAATGTTGTGCGAGACCTGCTGCCTTAAAGCTACACAATAATTAGCCCTGGAACATCGCGATATCCAAGCTTGCCACGTAACTAACAAATTGCATGATAACTCTACAGCACTCTTCGATAAAACCTAATGCCGGTTTGAAGACACTAGTTAACGCTATCCTTAATAATCTTCTCGACGATAAGTTTAAGGCCAGTTAGCGATGGGATAGTTTCAACTCGCATAGCATTTGAGGAGATCCTGAAAACATATTTGAAGTGATTATTATCAAACTGCTACAAATTTCACCGCGCACTAAATTCTTGGTGCCGCTTCACTTAAGCTCTCAAATTTCTTTTACAGGCGCATCTAGCTGGTATGAATCCGCTGTTAAGAATCTGAAGAAGTGGACTGATGCGATTGAGAAAAAGGAAGGGGCCATCGATAGAAAGTCTACTAAGTTGGAGAAACTTTGTGACGTGCTTGCGAGGAAGTGCTCGGAAAAGTGTAAAAAAGGTCTGATAATGATGTCATATGTTCTTAGTTTTTGGCTCTATCACCTTAATTCCAATTTGAAATAGCATGATGCTTTCTATACTGAAAAACAGTCCTAGCGTACTGCATCAGGCAAGAAACTTGACAATGTTCACAAATGAATTGTCACTCGTTCATGAGTGAAAGTTGTTGAACAAATCAGCCGCAGACTTCCGTAGACGCAGGTAAAAGCATGAAATATTTCAGTGCTTTCTCACCACTAACCGAATTTCAAAATATCATATGCAACTCCCTTATGACATGCCATTTCTGTAAACAAAATATGATCATCACTAACGGAACTCTGCATTAGGCGAGCCAGGAATTTTCCCTTAATTTCCTAAGCAGACATATATCGGCAGCCGAGGCAGCTTTTGGTCCACGCCGTCCAAACAAAGGAAATATCTGACCCGACGACTGATCCACTTACTTCAGAGAAGCGACCCCAATCTACAGCCATGGCCACACTAACGTGACTTTCAAAAATAGTCTGAAAGGGTACGAACGCATGCTCTCGAGATCCTTTAGAATATAGCAAACACTTAAACCTCCACTCAATTTACTTTGAAAATTCCGAGACGAAATCCGATGTATAAACATTTCAATGCACGTTCT
This sequence comes from Craspedacusta sowerbii, assembly GCA_003687565.2. Lineage (NCBI taxonomy): Eukaryota > Metazoa > Cnidaria > Hydrozoa > Limnomedusae > Olindiidae > Craspedacusta > Craspedacusta sowerbii. The sequence continues at coordinate 8,759 of QQSS02227838.1, read as the reverse complement.
GTTTACAGGTGGGTTGGATTAGAACTTTGGTTGCGATAAATGAACCTTCTGTGAGGTATCCTTCTTTCGGCTACCGGCAGGTTTTCTTTCTCAGCTTAGCAGTGTAAGAGCTTTTTTTCATTTTGCATTTTACGACTAGTTTGTGTTGGAGGACCAACTACGAACCCGAAGTGCAAGAAAATTCTTGGTAAATGGCTTCCTTGCCCCGAGTGGGATGACTGCAAAACAAAGGGAAAGGACCTCACATGTCTGGCCAAATGCAAGGCAAAGAAAGTTTATCTAAAGGGCAAAGGAATAAAGAAACAAGTAACAATGGATGTGAGTTGAGAATGCTATAAGATTTATAATGTATTATTGGGATCTCGGAAGATGTTTACGTCATTACGCTGGAATGCTTAATAATTACTTACTAGTCTCACGCCTAGACTTGCACTAGACTTAGTTCCATTGTTTGCTCGTAATTATCAAAAGCAATTAGGACAAAATTAAGTATGCTACTTCCAGAACATTAAGTATCGTATAGTATATATAATAAATTATATATACTATGTACTATTGCGTATACAATAGGCAATAGGCGTATACAATAGGCATATATATATATAAAAGTGCATAGTACTTAGTGTATAGTTGCATTGTAGTAGTAACATGGTAGTTAGAGAAGAGAATTGGTAACACAGATTGACTTTGCGCTGTAGACATAGCAGAATGCAAGCAATAAAGTCCCAATACGTCCTTTGCTTGTTGGCTTAAGACTAAGCATACAGCAAGTGTCAGAAACTATGTCACTGCATTCTTGCATATGCCACTCAATAGCCCAACTTAATTTCTCAACTGATAATTTCATTTAGATCCTTTTACGATCCCTGGAGGTGATCAAACGTATAGTCGCAATAGGACAGAAATTTGTAGAGGCATCGAAAGAAATGATCGATATGATGGAGGAAGCCTCGGAAAAGCTCACCAGCTCCTTAGAGGCTGGGAAACAGGCCATGAAAGACATGGCCAAATTCACCCGAGACAATTTAATTAACATTCATTACTTGTGTTTCGATACAAGCCTAGAAAAAGCTTCGCAAGCATGCTTCACTTTTAAGGTTAATGTGACCATTGGAGGTAAGAAAAACGTAAACATAGAGACAGATGCCTGCCTTGATGTAAGCTTCGTGAAAGAAATCGGCTTAGCTGTTGCTAAGCAACTGTATCCAGGCATCGACTCTATAAAGTCTGGCATATCGAAAGCTAAAAGATTCTTTCGATCGGCCGATAAGAAGCAAGACGAAGTACAAGATCTTAAGCAAGAAGCGCTAAATGCGGAGAGCGAGCTGAAGGACGTTCAAGCTGAAAACGAGGCCGAAGGAAGTGACGATGATGATGACGAAGAAGATGACGAGGAAAAAGAGACGACGACGAGAAGTGTGAGTATATCTATATACTCTATATTATACATATATATATATATATATATATATATATATATATATATATATATATATGCATATGTATACATATATATATATACATATATATATATATATATACAGAAAAACGAAATGCTCAAGTAAAATGTGCTGATATCTTCAACACCAGTTGCGTCTCTCCCTCTCTATGTATAAAAATATATATACCTGAGATCTCTGTCAAAAGTAGACTATCATGCTAAACAAGCAGGCAATTAATTAATGAAATTATCTTGCCGTTTTAATGCTTTAATATAAATTTTTTTCGTTTAGCACGAGGCTCGTAACCGGACTCTACAAGAGAAACATTGGAGGCATCTAGCTTACCACTCTCTACCAGCAATTTATATTCGAGACGACCAAACCTTAGACGACTTCAAGTTTCGATCCCCCTGGGCATTCGCTCTCCATGACAACCCGTTTTCAACCAAAATGGCGTCCGCTAATGTGAACACAAGCGAGGCGGATAAAATGGCCATCAGGCATCAAGACATTGGTATTTATGAATTCTAGTTACTTTGGTTAGCCGGCGCGTAGCACAGTGTTTTGAGCATGGAGCTATGGGCATCGTACTGCAGGGCTTTCCTGTGAAATACCCATGTGCTGCTAAACAGTCGTTGATGACTATATCAGGCTTCGATTAAATTACGCCATATGTAATACTGCGAAGGATCATTAGGGAATTTTTAATCCCACACAGAAGTCATAGTACCCAAAAAGGCATAGATAAAGAAACCTCTTTTATAGATACCTTACCTTGATTAGCAAGACGTCCATGCAAAAAGTTTTTGTAGATCTCAAATTACGTAAGCCGAAAAATACTGAATACTGGTTATGCTAGACCTCTTACTGACCATTAGCTTGTTGCCGCTTAACTTTTAAACACGCGCACCACTTGCAGACACCTTCGAGGCCTCTAATTACGATCATAGGATTTGTTAGCTCTTACTATTGTGTTTTTTTTTCTCGTGTTGCTAATGCTGAAGTTCGCTATGTATTCAGCTCAGGAGATAGTGAATAATGAAATCAGATGACTATATAAGGCTACATGGTGCACGATGGATCGATCACTTGAGTATGGTTCTTCATCTTTCTCAACCAAACTCTTACGTAGAGGACTTGCGATAGCTATGACATGAAATCTCTTCTGGATTATGAAAGAGTGAGTGTATTATTTTGTCTGGGGTTCATTTAACTTCAACTTCAACTTCAACAGACCTGAAAAACTTTGCTGAGACCACGAAGTCCCCGTGTGCAGTTTCTCGAACGGTGATCGAAAACTACGGTCTTATATCCGACACAGTCAACTTCTTGCTCGACTCAATCAACAAGGAACAGTACATGTTCCTATTGTCTGCCAAGACCTATGAACGTGACATCAAAGCAGTGGAAAAGACAATCATTGACCGAGGTATGAATACTAAAGTCTTAATAGAATATTACATTTAGGGCATTACAAGGACTCTCAAAACTTGAATGATATTGTAAAAATTTTTCGGGTTTTCTTTGCTTATTCAAAGCATGCTGTTTCTTTAACCGAACTTTTATCCTCCTTGGTAATGCTTTTTTAGAACCTGCTAAATCATGACATACTTCAAAGCTTTAAAACTGGACGATACTGAAAAACTGGACGACACTGCAAAAGTCGACGATACTGCAAAGTTTCAAACTGGTCGATACAGCACTGCTGGACGATACAGCACTACAGGTCGATACAGCACTACTGGACGAGACAGCACTACTGGTCGATACAACACTACTGGACGATACAGCACTACTGGTCGAAACAGCACTACTGGACGATACAGCACTGCTGGACGATACAACACTACTGGTCGATACAGCACTACTGGTCGATACAGCACTACTGGTCGATACAGCACTACTGGACGATACAGCACTACTGGACGATACAGCACTACTTGCCGATACAGTACTACTGGACGATACAGCCAAACTGGAAGACACAGCAAAACTGGACGATAGTGGAAGAAAGGACGATAGCGGGAAAAGGACGATCTTGCTATAAGGATACGTAAGAAAAACCGTAAGCCTATCTCACCTGGTTGGCTGGGAAAGGGGAGGGCACTCTCTGTGGATACTGCCTGATAGATAACGATCAGGACAGCTTAGAAATCTGAAAAGTTGAGCTGACTGGCAATCTGTGTGTAACACTCCATAACGCATGTGCATTGATGTGGCTGTCATGAGGGCTGTAGGTGGATGCGTGATGAAGCGGCAGTGTTTGTCTTTGTTTTTCCAGCTCAGGAGAACAATTACACAAACGAGCAACTTGATGACTCCTTATTTTATGTTGGCTTGCTGAAGAATGGTGAGAGTGATGTAATGCTGACGATGCATTTAGCTAACATGCAATCTCGCATACACGGACATACAAGGAGACACACACTCATACGCAAACACACCCACCCACCCACGCACACATGCACACCCGCACATACAGACGTATACAGAGACATACAAATACGCGCAGACACACACACGCACACATGCACACCCGCACACGCAGACATACTCACAGACATGCACACACATAGGCACACACACACACACACACACACACACGCGCGCGCGCGCGGGCGCGCTAAGCACCCACATTCACGCACATGAATAGACAAGCATGAACACCAGCTTATGTATTAGGATAGCATCGGATATAACTATTTAAACTCGTTCAGATCCGACAAAGGTCTAATATAAGTTATAGACGCATGTAGTATTGAATTTATAAAAATCATCTCGTCATTGGGTTGTATACCATAAATCATGTCCTCTTTTATTGTCAGTCATCGCATTTATATTTGCTGAGCATGTTTTAGAGTTCTCAAAGCAAATAATTGCATTTCGTTCGTGCAGGCACTGCTTCTTGGATGACGACAGTTCGGTCTCAACTGGACCAGCAAGACAAGGACTCCCTTTTAAAATGGAGAAAGGACTTGATTAATTTATTGCAAATCACAGACCTAACAGCGTACCTCGAAACCCTCAAAGCCGCAGGGAAAGCCACGAGGCGTCAAATTATTCCTAGTATGCTCCCTGTATACAACGATATTGCTCAAGTATCTCAGGTAAGCATTACCTAATCAAGAATATGAATAAAAGGTTATACAGCCTCTGCGCAGATGTTCTAACCCGCCATTATTGTCTGTAATGATGATGATAGATCTGATATTGATATAATATATATATATATATATATATATATATTAATATATATATATATATATATTAATATATGATATATAATATAATAATATAATATATAATATTATATAATATTTATATATTATATTTATATTTATATTTATATATTATATTTATTATAGATGATGATAGATAGATGATATTAAAAATCTCATCTGGTGCTTCTCAGGCAATTACACTCATCATCTTTTAATAAAACTTGACTTTTGTTTGCAAATGGGTGTCCTTCCTGCCCCATCCCAGGATGAGGTGCAACCCCGCTTATTGTTGTTGCTGTTATTGTTGTTGTTGTTGTTGTTGTTGTTGCTGTTGTTGGTGTTGTTGTTGTTGTTGCTGTTGTTGTGGTGGTGGTGGTGGTTGTTGTTATTGTTGTTATTGGTGTTGTTGTTGTTTTGTTGTTTGTTATTCTTGTCGTTGTTGTTGTCGTTGTTGTTGTTATCGTTGTTGTTGTTGTTGTTGTTGTTTTCGTTGAGTCTTATTTCCGCAACGGTTTATGACGGCAAGTTGATGTTCAAAACTTGTAGTTGTTGTTTTTTTGTTTTTTTTTAATTAGGTAGCTGAAGAGCTTCTCCTTGGGCAAGACTCGTCGCTGATTGCGAAGAAGGATGCAATCGTTTCCATGGGCGAGCAGGTGGCCAAACTTCGCAAGTTGTACATGGCACCCTGCATGGATAGAGTTTAACTTTGCTCACTGTCCAAACTGGATCAACTTAGGCCATGGACTTCCATAAATAATAAAAGATTTGCATCAAAAAGCAATAAAGAAGTAACATTTTCGAGTAATACGGGCATCACTACCATTAGAAGTCATGATTGGAAAGCAATTTAGTTTCTCTTGCAAGCAACAGAAGGTTAACTGAGAATTGAATCTCTAAAAATCCGCTAACCTCCGCATTTACGATCGATCGGGCAACGCATTATATTCTTGCAAGTGTGCATAGACCCTTAGATTGCCGTTTTTATATAGTGAAGATAAAGAAATGCGATTAAAGAAATCACTGTTTTTAAACGGTGTTTGTTTTTGCTAATCTGATTCTCCGTAGGTTTGTATCAAAGTGTTTCGCGAAATCTTGCTGACGCTCTTGGGTAATTAAGACTAATCAAGTCCGGGCAGCAAGCAAATCGGTTAAGATGAAATACCCAAACAAAAAAACTCTGAATTCTCAGAGCAGCTCAAATCAGAACTCGTTATAAAATTCAGTTTATAATTCCCATTCTTCCAAGGTCTAGCAACAGCAATGTGCTCAACAGACGCATTTGGACTGTCAGCTGGAGACAAGCATTTAGGCAATCGAGACTAAGGGAGACTGAGCTGTGGTCAAAGGCTGTGATGAGGGCTTATGCTTGATGGATGCACAACGAGAATGATTAAGGACATTTTACATACTTTTAGGCACACACCCACACACACAAACACACACCATACACACACACAAACACACACATCACACACGACATCAGCCGCACTCATACTAGGCCGCACAGAGCAGTGCACACGAACATAATCACAGCACACAAAAGCAAGCATACACACATATACAAACACGCGCTAACACCTATGCATATCAACACATATGCACACACACACACACACACACACACACACACACAAACACACACACGCACGATCACACTTGCAAATAGATATTGAAAAAAAGGCACAGCGTGCCACTCTGTTTTACTCAATTCAGGTCTTACATATATCAAAAGTAACTTTTGTCCTGCTTATGAAGGTAATGCCTTCATGTTGAGAGTGAGAACGGAGGTTTAATTGCATTTGCTTAAGTTTAAGGCGCTTCTCCTTGTTCAAGATCTTATTTCATCTGTTGCTTACTCCAAAAATCTTGAAACGCTCCTTAATTCTTCATTGTATGTTACCTAGTTATATTATTTAGTAACAAAGCGATGGGCAATAAAAGCAATGGTTGCAAGTGTAGCTTCAATCTGGGTTCGTTGAAATTACACACAATTACTTGAAATTACGCAGTGGTTTCGTGGTTGAATAACAGTCGCTGCGCCAGGGAGATTATGGGTCCCAGAAAATGCCATCGTAAATTATTTTCCTTTCTGGTACGAAAATCCCACAGTACTGGAATTACGTCATGCAATAGATTTCCACACGACATATAATATAAGGCAGGAAACTGAAGTTTCACGAAGAACGGAGGATAAAACCTGTAATATTCAACCTTCTCGCTACCCGGAAAGTCGGTTATCAAGAGGTTAGTCAGGACAGTTGTTTAGTACGGTCAATTGTTTTGCATCCGAAATATCGGAATTACAAGAATGAAGTCTTGCGAGAACGTTTGCGGACTGTGAGTAAATATGTAACCATTCTCAAACTTCCTTGCAGATTTTCCCTCTGGTACCCCATCATACACCCTTTCCCCTTGCATATAAGACGGCTAGGTGGCTAATACCGCTACAAAATTTTTGCGAAAAGAGCTTCGCATGCGGGGTCACACCACACGCGTTCACCGTGAAGATAATCGCCTATCTCATTAGTTTCGAGCAAGTTCTCGCGAATGGCTGACGAAAGGGTTTCTGCTTGCATTGTGCTCTACAAGAAACCAGAGAATCACGACAAAGCATGTTTCAGGCTTTGAGATATGCTTTGGATTAGGGTAACGCCCCCATATTTATGCGACATGTTGTGCAGTTTTCCTACATAAAACGACAAAATCAAGTTAGTGCTTTCTCAACGTAATTATTGTTAAGTATAAACGCAAAGGATAAGGAGGGCCAATTTTTAAAAGAAAGTACGACTTGGTAGTGGCGATTACCACTACGCTATATTTGACCTTGACTAGCTCCAGCGAAGTAGAGAAGCCGAATGCATGCAGATTACTCGAGAAGTTGGCTGAGTCAAGTTTATTTTGTCGAGTGTTTTAGTTTTATTTTACTTTTTTTTGCCCCGTTTTCAACACTTGCACTCTGCAGATGCGTGGATTTTTTGGATTTATAAAAGGCTTTCGATACCTTCAAACAGAAAATTATTTTTCAAAAGCTTGAAATATATGGAATATGAGTTTGCCAGTCTTGGTTTTCTTTATACCTCATAGGGCGAAAGCAATTTTTCGCTATTGAGGATAAAATTCCAAGATTTGTTCTTGGATTCCGGCGTTCCCCAAGGCTCCGTCTTAGGTCCCTTACTGTTTATCATTTATGTTAGCGACTTTCATTATTATTTTTCGTCTGCTTTTTGCACAGCATTTTGCTGATGACACTGCTATTACCTTAAAAGCGCTTAAAATGACTCATGTCGCTTGAATTCTAAAAACTCTTTTGCTATGCGCGAACAGGCTATATTTAAACGGTTCAAAGGCGGACATTTATTTTTATTGTCGCAGAGGAAAAGCTTGAGTTTTTAGGTTTACTCTTAAGATTAAAAACAGGAAAATATATTTATCTAACAAAGGGAAGTACGTCGGTGTTGTATTTGACTCAATACTTTCGTGGAGATATCACATCTCCGAACTCTCTAAGAAACGAACGGGGGTAATTGGACTGCTTTCGAACTTCGTTACTATGTTGATGCAACAACTATAAAATCATTATATTACAGTTTGTTCCACACCCACCTAACATACGGATGTCTTGCTTGGGGCCTTTCAAAAATGCACTACATCGCATCTCTATACTGCAACAGCATGTTATAAGAACAAGAACTTTTTCTAGTTACAGCGAACCAAAACCCTAATTATTCTCTCAGCTAAAGATATTGAAGCTAGAAGATGCAGTTGCATTAACTGTGTCTTAGTTTATGCATGACTGGCAATGGAGGAACCTGCCACGGTCCATCAGCAAGTATTTTGTCGCGAAGTAGATCCGGTTCGATAGAGAAGGCCAGTGGTTTTTACTGTAGATTTTTGTACTCTGATTTTACATATTAATAAACCCAAATTTATACTTTTTTGCTACATGAAGAATCGGCAAAAGGTAATTAGTGGGACAACGCCCAAAACCCGCACATACTTAAATAAAAAACTAGATAAAGAAAAACATCATAAACTGCAATAAACTTGCCACACCTATTAAGATAAGTACAACGTGACGCACGACGGTACACAAACA
>QQSS02227827.1:0-10420 GCA_003687565.2 Craspedacusta sowerbii | reverse complement strand
CAAGACCACCTACGGACCAATTGGACGTTTAGTTCGTAAATACTTCCGAGGTGCGCCTTGGTGGCATTGTCACATAAGCTTCTGTTGATTATAAACCAATCAGACACTTGGTCTCTATTCTTTCGATTTCCTCGCCCATATTGGGCGGATTTCTGGCACACCTATGCCCATTATAGAAACACCAGCATCCAAACACGACGCACAAAGTTTTGTGGTGAACGCGGCCGTAGGGTCGAATCCAGCTCGCATTAATGGTCTACCTAAAGTTCATAAACCTTTTACATCTATGCCATCTCTTTGTCCTATTATATCTTCTTGCTCTACGTAAAACTACGAACTTGCTAGAATTCGCTCGAGACTTCTGTCATCGCATATTCCCCATGACCACTCTACGCGTGATTCTTTCTCATTTGCAAATGATATTAAGTAGGTAAGCTCGTCAGGTAAGATAATGGTTTCGTTCGATCTATGTAGTCTGTTTACTAATGTCCCTTCACATGAAACCATCGACCTGGCTGTTAATCTTATTTTAGAAAATAACCCGAAATTTATGAAAACTATGGTCCAACTTCGTAAATTGTTTTTATTCGACAGTGCACAAACTCACTTTTTATTTGATCATAACATAGACGATCAAATTGATAGCGTGGCCATGGGTCCCCATTTGGACCAGTAATGGCGAATCTCTTTATGGGAACAAATGGTTGAGAATGGCTGTCCAAATATTCGGGTTCTAAACCATGCTTCTATGGAAGGTATGTAGAGGACGTCCTTTGTGTGTTTAAATCTGTGAGTGATGTTGAGACTTTTTTAGAGTATCCGAACAGCAGACAACCTAGCATTAAGCTCAAGGTAGAATATTAAACAGATCTGAAAGTGCCGTTTCTCGATGTTTAAGTAGACGGAATAAATGGCGATTGTTTAGCTGCCACTTCTATTTTCCGTAAAGCGACATTTACCGGTATACTCACTAACTTTAACAGCTTCTGCAGCAATTCATATAAGATTGGCTTGATGAAACCCCTGATGGATCGCCTGTTTCAAATTAATAGTTCATTATCTGGGTTTCACAGCGACGTAGAAAAAACTACGACTATTCTAGCGAAAAATCAATTCCCCGAGAGCCTCATCAGCAAATGCGTTAAGTCCTATTTGCATAATAATTTTGAATCCAAGACTAATCCAAGTGCTAAATAATCGACGGGTGAACAAACGCGTTACTACAAACACCCTAATATAGTTTTTTTAATCTAACATAACTAACCAAAAAATTCGAAACATTGTTAGTAAGTATTGCGTAGGTATTCATGTTAAACTTATTTTTGTTTCATTTAAGTTTGGGTCTTACTTTTCTATAAAAAATCTGCTTCCCAAATGTTTACAATGTGGAGTTATTTGTAAGTGTGTTTCTGCTGGCTGTAATGCCAGCTGCATCGGAGAATCCTCCAGACATCTGAAAACTCATCGTGATGAACGCTTCGGAAAAGATAAGTCCTTGCATACACTTACAAGCGAGTTATGACTGCAAGCGCCAGTGTTCTGATCTTTGTTCTTCTATGTTAGATGAAGCCCCGACGGATTTCAAGCGGAAACTGAAGAAGGCCATGTTTATTCAATGGCTTAAGCCTAACCTTAACGCCCAAATTAACCATCTAGCTCTCTATCTAGATTTATTCCTTATGTCTTCCTCTTGTTCGCACTACTTTGTTCTTCTCTCACTAATGACGCGCTTGCGTACAGCTGCTATTCCCTCGTGTTTTTTATTGTTGATTTATGATTTACTTTGTACCGTCTCTTCTGGCATTGTTAATTGGTTGCTGAGTGAGCATTTTTAGCGTCAATTATTGACCAATTGGTGTATTCCCGCCTTCGTATTTAAACGCTTGTGATATAATTCTTCGCATTAGTTGAAAATGATCTATGCTGATTGAAACATGTTCTACATAATTAAAAAAGTTGTCTTTTTACTTCGGAAGTTGGAGAAGCTCTTCATCAAGCGTAGTAAAGCACAGATGGATGTTGAATTCTTGAAGAGCTGCCAGGCATTCAATGCATTCTCGAAGTTTCTAGCCTACAGACTACCGTATTGTAACACACGTGATGAAAAATTCATTCGGAAGCGTCTCCTCCATACAGCCTTACACCGGAGGAACAACGAGGAAAGAAGGATTAATTCTCACTTGCTGACAATCTCCAATGATGTTCGTAATGTTGTTAAAACAGTTGAATGGTACATGTTGCACATGGCAATAAGCAGGAATGTTAAAGACACCGAAGAGTCTTGCCAACGAATACATTTTAAGAAATTCTTAGCCAAAAATATCCTTTTTAAACTAATCGTAACTGTAAGAAATCGCTGTCTCGTTATCGATTGTGGTGATTGCGTAAATAGTGTAGTGAATGGACAATGCCTTCTGTATATAGTTATGGCCTTGCTCAAACGCCCAAGGATTGCACAATTCATGATGAACAATGAACAATGTCTCAGCTGAGTAAGACACAATTAAATTGCGCAAACTGTGTTGTACGAATAATGATGCAGTTGGGTCAAGACCAGTTCGTACTGTGTAATTTTGAAGTACCGAACAAAGGCTATTTTATTTGAGTTGGGCAAGTGGTTGCATGTTATCGTGAATTTGTATTAATGAAGGGCTTATTCATAAGTATGTATAAAAGCAACAAATTGAGAAGCTAAATGAAGACACTAGAAACAAGACAATACTGAACGCGAAACAAGCAAAGACTAGTGCTGGTTTCGGACGCGAAGAAGAGGCGAAGAAGAACGAGTAAAGGATATTTAAAGATAAGCTTATTTGGTTGAACCAGTTGTCTTCCCGTGTCGAAGTAGGGCGTGCTACCCTCAGTGAAGTTTTAAGTGAGTCCTAGCACTGCATGATCCTAGTTCTTGGACGCTTAGGTGCATCTAACGTTGCGTGGTAAGGAAGTCTAGGTGACTATTTCTTAAGATAGGTTTCGCAAGTCTGTGCGTGTGCGTGAAATGGAGAGGAAATAGAATTGGGTGGTGAGAGAGAGTAAATAGAAAATAGAGAGGTGAAATAGAATTGCCGTCATATGTTACAGTAACAGAAGAAGCGTTAATAAGGGCTGTAACCAAGGCTAAATGGGTTGAGCTTGAAAGATTAGCAAAACGGAATAATTTTTCGTCTAAGAGAACGGGGCCACACCAAGCTAATGTTTTCAAATTTGACCAAGGGGCGTCTACAGATGCTTTAGCGGAGCTCAGTAAGCAAATTGCAGGACTAAGAGAAGATGTAAAGGGATTGAGATCAAGTAAAGTTCGGGGCCAGATAAGAAACGGGGTTCTTACCATACGAAAATGGCACCTCTGCCAGTCCAATAAGACTACATTATGCACTCACTGCTTTGTTTGTTCCATACATCGGGTATCTAGTCATTGAAGTGTCATTACCGGGGATCGATATGCCGGAAATAGTAACCTTTTTGGTAACTAGAGACCCTCTAGATCTGCCAATTCTAAGTTTTAATGCCTTGCAATATCTGACAAAGAAAGGGTCAGACAATGGGTCCCTGAGATCATACTTTTAAAATTTATACAGCAACAGGGCAGATGCCCTTATTAGTTTGATAAGAACTGACCCCATCCCCGAGATGATTCAAGTCAGGACCGGCAGAACGAAAGTGACTGTGACTGCGAATAAGGAGGCTTGTGTCTACTGCAATATTGACATCAACTCTGTTCATAACTATGAATTACCCTTCTTGTTTGAGGTGGATCCGGTGCTGAGCGCACGTGAGTCCAGATTGTCCATAATGGACGCGGTGGTTTACGTCACGAAAGGAAAGTGACCGACCAGTGAAATTCCAGTCGGGAATTATACCGGCCGTGACATCACGTTACCTGCGCAATTCAATTTAGGGACATTACATCCTGTCAAAACGATTATTCCGTTGCAGGTCCAAAGGCCAACGGCCAGCGGTGAACCGGTTTCTCGATGCGTAACCGAAAATGTACAGGTCGTTCAGGTAGTAAATGAGGATAAGCAAGTTCACCTTGACTGCACAAATGCTGAAAGGGTAATTGATAACATACACCTTAGCGGATAAAGTGACAGCTATAAGGAAGGCGTTCGCCAGATGCTTCGGGAGGATTGCCATGTTTTTTCCAAGGATGAGGATGATATAGGTTAAGTAAGGGAACCGAAAATGAAAATCAGGCTGTCCGACCAGCAGCCGATTAAAAAAAACTATCACGGTCTTCCAAATCCATTGTACGCAGAAATCAAGGCTTAAATTCAAGATTTTTTGAACAAACAAGCGATCGTTAAGTCCGAGTCAAACTATTCCTCCCATATTGTAGCCGTTGGAAAGAAAGATAACACCGTGAGCTTTGTGCGTGGACTATCGACCATTGAATAACAAGACTGTCCACGATCACTTCCCCCTCTCGCGAAGACAATCCATTCTAGACAGCCCGGGTGGGAATAATTAATTTAGCACGCTAAATATGGGTAAGGCATACCATCAGTTGTACCTCGACGAGAAAAGCCGACCTTTGACCGCATTTATTTATCCGTTTCGCCATTACGAATTTGTACGGGTCTCCTTTGGGTTGTTTAATGAACCCGCTTTTTTGAGAGTGCACTGGAGGACATGCGCGACGTCTTTACGGTGGTTTATTTAGATGACGTCATTACATATTCTGATTTTTTCGGGAAGCATCTCGAGCATACTTGGAGGGTCTTAAAACGCCTTTATGAAAAGGGCGTCAAGTTAAAAGCGTTAAAAGTGCAAACTGTTGACAAGAAAGTAAAATATCTCGGGCGAATCACAAGCAGTGACTGCTATTGTCCAGACCCGGACAACGCGAAAGTGGTTACTGTGCTTAGAGATCGTGTTCCCCGTAACATTGGTGACCGGCGCCAGCTACTTGGTCTAGTAGGGTATTATCGGAGATTGTCGAGGTTTGCTTTATCAGCGCGATGTCAAAACGCTACAAAGGAACTCAGAACTGAGAGAGAGATTATTCTTACTGCTACTTCAAACACTTTTACCTTGCCTACTACAAAATGTATTTACATGGGGTATTTATACAGGTCAAGGAGGAAGTCGTTCTACAGCTACTGTCCAACGGAAGGAGCAAGATGATTAGGGTTAAGGTCCATCCCTGATCACTTCCTCCTCCTTGACCAAACTTGAGTGTATTTCTGTCCTCGACCCAGCTTGACTGGAGCCCAGGCGCTTCCTCCTTCCTTGTTTCTGTTTACTGAAGCCCAGGCGCTTCCTCCTCCCTGCTGGGAGAAGGGATGCGTACTCCAAGTGCATCATGGGCAATCCATGACACTCCCGGGGCGCGCGCGGGTGTCCGGACGGAGCGTCGTACTGGTGCTCGAGTTGGCACTGCGCATTGCTCTGGTGGCGGAGTGTGCTTGTCGGGCTTGTGCGTTAAAAGTTCAAGGGGATACAGCTTTGAGATTGGGCGGTTAGTAACCATGCCAGGTCAAGTTCGTATTGTTGCTGATCGAATTTGGCCATCAATGCCAGTTGTAACGTCGGTGACCTTTGCCAGTGGCTAGTGAATTCGCTTGTCCTTGTCCGAGTGCACCAGAACCAGGTCACCAACCTTTATTGTGTTTGTCGTGACTGTACCACGAGCGTCAAGCTGTTCGTGACGCTCTCGTAGTAACGATAGGTGGTCGTCTCGCCAACGTCGCCAGAAGTGTGAAAGTACCTTCTGAAGGTTATTTAGGCGTGTCCTAGCTTCTTGAGGTGATGGTGTGTAGAACGGGTCGTTAATCTCGTTCAGATCCAGAACTTGTGTAGGTAGAGGCGTTACGGCTCTGCCGTAGAGAAGATATGACGGTGTTAACGGCAGCGGTTCGTCGGGACCATCGGTAGGCGCTGTTAGAGCACGATCATTGATGATGGATTCCGCTTCTACGACGAATGTGTGAAGTTCGTCAAATGTCACGGTAGACTTTCCCTGGAACTTATGCAAGGCGTTCTTCGTAATACCGATTAGACGTTCGTAGATGCCGCCAAACCAAAGTGCAGCCTTTGGAATGAACGACCACTCAAACTTGTGAGTCGCCAGAAACTGAGCGAAAAGCTCGGCTTGCAGGATTCTCTGAACATGCTGGTTAGCAGAGACAAATGTCGAAGAATTATCTGAAATAATTTGCGTTGCCAGGGATTGTCGGCACGCGAATCGTTTAAAGGCGTGGAGAAAAGCGTTGGTTGTCATATCATAAACGATTTCTAAATGGATATTGCGAGTTACCGTGCAAGTACAGAGACAAATGTAACACTTGTTATTTCTCGACTGACCATTCGAGAAGTAGAGAGCGCCAGTGAAGTCTACGCCGTAATTGTAAACGGGGGCGATTCTAGCAGTCTGCAAGCATGCAGGAGTGGTTGCACGGGAGCGGCATAGGGCCTGCCATTTATCTTTAGGCAGGTCACGCACTTCCGTAAAACTGACTTGACGCATTGTCGAAGTTTTTGGATCCAGTGGGTCTGGCGAAGATGTGTTACTGTTGCTGCGATGCCAGAATGCATCATCTTTGAGTGCACCTTTCTAATAAGAAGCGTTGTGAAGGAGCCCTGTGGAGGAAGAGGAATAGGAATGTTTTTGAGGTAAGGCAATGATGCATTGTCCAATCGATGTTTCGTCCTATATACGCCGTGCCCATTGAGAAACAAACGAAGTTATCTCACTAGATTTGTAGCCTGTCCACTGACCTCTTTCGAAAAGTACCTGCTTTGAACATTACGAGTCCAGGAAAGTTCGGCATTCATGACGTCATCGGCTGTAAGGACGACCGGCTGCAGCCAGCACGTACGGAGCCTGGAGATGAAAATCTCACAGAGGACGTCACTCGTAGTAGCTTATCTACTGAGGAGAAGCGATCAATGTCAATCACATATGATAAGCCGAAAGCATGTGAATCACCGGAGTTACTGCCCAAAGCGGCAACAGCGAAAACTTGAGAAGGCGATTCCTGGAAATCTGGACTGGTGCAATTTGGAGACATACAAAAGGGAATGTTGGGGTGTTGTACACTGTCGACAGAATTGTGTGACTGAAAAAGCAACTTTGGACCATGCCACCATAAAGTGGAAGACTGGAACTGAGTGGCAGAAATACCGAGTGTAAGGAGATCCGCTGGATTCTGACTCGATGGACACTGCTTGTGTGCAGAAAAATTTTCCTCTCGAATCTCTCGCACTCTGTTTTCTATATACAATGGTAGTCCTTTGTCGCTCGAGATGCCATGGACGGCTATTTAGCTGTCAGTCTATAAGTTGGAAGTAGCGATTTGCAGTGGCGAAGAGCGTAGCGCAATAGTAATATATTTTGCTAATCTTGCACCGATTAATGTTGCCAGCTGCTCTAAACGAGGCATTGTAATATGTTTCAGGGGTTTGACTTGTTTTTTGCCATAACTAATGACACGAAATTGTGTCGTTATCACCATTGTCTTTAGGTCGTAATGAGGCTGCGAAGAATGGGGTCATTAGTCACCCATGAGCGTAAATTAAATCCAGCGTCACGCATGATTTTGAGCGCGTTATGATAGATTTCTACAGCGTTCTGCGAGAGTTCACTTGAAATGCTGCCAGCGCTGACTCCGGTCATAAGATTGTCAACATGCAGATTTTTTTTAATGGCTTCGGCTACAGGGCCTTGATAGCGAGAGAGATGTTTTCTGAGAACGGCATTCAGAATAAACGGTGAACTAGTGGATCCGAAGAGAACTGATTAAAATGTGTATTTATCTAATGTGCTTTTGGGATTGCAGGAGTCGCTTAGCCATAAAAACTTGGTGAAGTTACGATCGTCGTGATGTAAGCGCACATTGAGGAAAGCTTTTTCTACATCGCTTGTGAACGCAACTTAATGTGTACGGAAGTGCAGAAAAATAGCCACCAAGTCATTAACTAGCGCAGTGCTGGGCTCTAGACAGTTGTTGAGGCTCGGAGCATTGCGTGCGGAGCAGCTGCAGTCGTACACGACCCTGATTGGAGTGGTAGGACTATCTTTCTTAATGCTGTGGTGAGGGAGGTAGTGCCCTTCTTCTGTATCGTCATTAGTTAGGTGCTCGATAAAATCATTGCGCAGTTGGTCTTTAATTATGCCATCGTAAATTTGGAGGGTTTGGTGATCAAGGCGGTTCATCATAGCGCTTGTTCGGGCATGAGCTATTTTATAGTTTTGTGGTAGGGGCGCATGTTCTGCTTCCCACGGAATGCTTGCGGTGTATTTGCCGTCACTATTTTACTTGATTTTATCGTCGCAGTATGCTTGTAAGTCCAATTCATTTTCCATCGGATTTTCACGAATGCCTACCATTTCGAGATCCCAATAACAAGTACACAAATCACGAACTTCGTGCCTTGCATCTGTAGAGACTTTTAAACACCTAGCGTTAAAAACTTTTGTGTTGTTTGGCGGCAGCGTGGGACATTGGCTTGGCCGGAGAGTAAATAGCCAACTTTCAAATTTACCGCGGTTGGTCCTGCTCCCCTTACTACTTTGTTGCTTACTATTGTCTAAAAAAAATTGGCTCTTACTAAAATATCAATCTCTAGTTGACCTTGCGTTGTGTGAGTCGCGAGTAAGTACTTCAAATACTTGTTGAACGTACGCACTTGTTGCCCGTAGTTGCGGATAGGGGCTGCGATGTTTGGAACAATTATAGCATCAAGTTTGGTTTAAGGAAGTATCTGGGAAGCTGAGCTGCTTGCTTGCGTTGTCGCCGAACGTAGACAAAGTGTTGTTTTCCGTTTTGCATGCTGTTGTGCTAATGCGTAAACGCTGCGCAGCTGTTGGTGATAAAGGTACGCTGCAATCCTTCGTCTAGTAGGATATTTAGTGTTGCTTTCGTGTGACCGTGTTGGATTTCTGCTGTTGCTGTTTCTAAAAGGACTGGATTTTGCGCAGGCGTAAGGGTTACATGCGTTGCTTGATTTGCGGCTGCCTTAGGATTCTACTGTTGCCTTGAGAGTGTGCTGTGGCTGGCACATTGAAGTTTGATGCTTGTTTCCGCAGTTTCGACAGCTAAATTTCGAAGAGCAGGTTTTAATAGCGTGTGGAGTGGCAAGGCAGTTTAAGCACCTTTTTGAATTTCCGAGGATGTCTTTGCGTTGATTGACATCGGTTACAACGAAGCAATTGGTGCTAGCGTGATGGCGATTGCAGTACACGCAGACGGGCTTGCGTTGACGAGGGCGATCTTAAGCGCGGGAGCGTTGGCGTGCGTTTACCACGAAGCTTGCTGTGGCGTGGTTGCACATTTTTGTTTCTATAATGGGCATGGGTGCGGTAATATTTTGACAGCATATTTCGTTTATTTCTTTGATGAGAGCTTTTAATAGGAGTGTAATGTCCCATGCGCTTGTTGAATTGTCACGGTACATTTGCGTTACCACCAAATATGGTAGTTTTTGCTTTACGATTGAGACTAGCATGGTGCTGTTTATTGAGTTGAGTTCTCCTAAGCTTTGCAGGCATCGGATATGTGTTTCAATTTTATCATGAAATTCCCGCAGACTTGTTGCTTCTTCTGACGGCGGTTGTATGTTAAGTATGGCATTTATATAAGCAGTGACTAACATGTCAGGTTGGCCATATCGGGTTCGTAAGAGTTCTATTGCTTGTTCATAGTTACTGTTCGAGTTCGGCAATCCGTATATTAACTGAACGGCTTCACCAGATAAATGGAAACTCAGATAATGAAACTTTTCAACGGGGGCGAAGCTAGGGTCGCTGTTGACTGCTGCGTTAAAATTATCTTGGAATGCTATCCATTCCAATGGTTACTGTCAAAAAGTGGCAGTTGCAATTTCGGGAGATTAAATCGGTGTTTATGATGTGTGGATGCTGCTGAAATAGCGTTTTGCGGAGCAGTTTGTGAAGATTGTAGCGATGTAGGGGCAGTTCGCGGCGATGATGTGATGGTTAGTGGCGAGGAGGTAGCAGTTAGCGCTCGGTGTTCTGTGGGCGTCTGAGTAGGAAGTGCTCTTGCTTCTTCAGCGAGGATATCAGCTTTCTTAGCGTGGTACCTCCTGTACTTCCGGAGCGACTTGACCGATGCCATTCTTTACCCTGGTCACTTGCACCAAAATGTCGAGGTTCGCTTTATCGGCGCGATGTCAAAACGCTACAAAGGAACTCAGAACTGAGAGAGAGATTATTCTTACTGCTACTTCAAACACTTTTACCTTGCCTACTACAAAATGTATTTACATGGGGTATTTATACAGGTCAAGGAGGAAGTCGTTCTACAGCTACTGTCCAACGGAAGGAGCAAGATGATTAGGGTTAAGGTCCATCCCTGATCACTTCCTCCTCCTTGACCAAACTTGAGTGTATTTCTGTCCTCGACCCAGCTTGACTGGAGCCCAGGCGCTTCCTCCTTCCTTGGTTCTGTTTACTGGA
>QQSS02227826.1:0-22027 GCA_003687565.2 Craspedacusta sowerbii | reverse complement strand
AGTAGTAGTAGTAGTAGTAGTAGTAGTAGTAGTAGTAGTAGTAGTAGTAGTAGTAGTAGTAGTAGTAGTAGTAGTCACTTGTCGCTTACCTACTGTTGAGTTATATATTCAGCTAAGTCATCGTAGCGCTTTCATTTGGTGTATATCATATATGTAAATCTAGTGAAATAATTTATTTTTTCTGTAATTTTGCCTTTTCTCCTAGTTTGCCTTCTGTAGAGCCCTGCACTCAGGACGGGAAAGCTGGAGACTTCTCTTGCGTCTTGATGTGACCGGTGCCTTGTTGTGCGACAGGGTGACGCGTCGGATTCGAAGCGACATAATCGCCATGTCATTGCGAGGAGTGAACTCTTTGTCGGCATCTTAGTTTTATGCGATCATCTATTTCGGTAAATCTGAATGAAATTTTTGCGATCTTTATGTTAATTTGTCAGACTGTTGAGTTTTGTAGTGCCTTTATCGTTAATCGTTTCGCCTTCGTTACGAAGTCTCTCGCTTTCCGGTATTATCTTAAAGGTGTTATCTTACCTGGATGCTGAATCATACAAGTCCGCGTCATCCCTCTTAGACGTGTTTCTTTGTTATCATTTGAAGAAATTCTTTCATTTCACTGTTTGACGCGATAAAACAGGGGCCTTTTGTTCCCTCCGTTAACTGATTGGAAATGGAGGTGTAAGACTTGTGGCTCGACATGCATGTCACGGTGTTAATAATATGGACCCTCGCTCTTCCCAACCCTGGTGCTGAGCTTTGTTGTCACCTTCCTTGTTTTCTTGGTTTTGTTTATTTGGATGGCATGATATTTTTGTATTCAAAGTGTTTATCTCTTGCCTTGCTTCGTGTGCGTAATTTGCGCTGTAGCCGTTTTCATAAGTTTGATGGCACATCATTTGATATATGCGCTGTTTTTCTTTTGTTTTATCTTTTAAGTTTGTTTGAATTTTTTTCCAGTTGTTTGTCTTATTGTATTTCTTAAGCCGATAGTATTTTTGTACATGGTACACGACCTGGCGGCACTGGCTGCTTCGGTTAGTTTGCGTTATTCCGACCTAGAAGGTCATCGGCTATGAACATTTTTGCACTCATTGACTAGAAAGAAACGCCAAGATAGCAGGGATAGTTCAGCGTCTGTAAATAAGTTTAGCGCGTTTTGAAAAAAGAAAGGTTTGTTTCATTTGCTAAGTTTGGGTAGTTTGCGGTCCGTTGATGTAATATGTCTTACCACTGACAGCCGCTGTTCTCGTGACCATGCCGGCAGATCATGGGCTTAATCTCACCGAACTGTGGTCGATCCTTATAAAATCTTACCACGACTAGGATTCAAGAATCGCACGGGGATACGTGCATGAAATATTTCTCGATTATCTTCGCGCTGTCTGTGCTCGCTCTTTCTCTTTCTTATCTGCGTGTTTTCACTACGGCGCTTAAAAACTATTTATAGAACACGTGGTTGTTAGTGAGCATGTACTAACCGATATTTTGGTCTGTGGTTGGATAGTACGTACCGACACGTATGGCTGAACAGCGCTGTAACCTGTTATGTATTTTAAAAAATTGGCAAGAAGAGAATGGAATTGTAGACCGCATTCGATCATACTTTCTTGCTTGGTTAGTGCTTGGAGATATGGCTTCATTTCTTGCCTTCTTCAGCGCTTTCTCGGTTTCTTTGTAAGATATTGATATCAAAATTTTCTCCCTTTCATCACGCGGATGACCCCACTGACAGGCAGGAAACTTAACTCGGGGTCTGCTAGCCTTCCTGCACCGCACCGAGGTGTTCAATCCTCTCCATTTTCATACGCGTACGATTTTCATTGGCAAGCAGATGCCAGTCGGACCTGCTATCAGAAAATTTCGTGTGCATTAAGGCTGGAGCATTTAGACACCTGGGAACGCTACAGCCAACATTATTTCTTGCCTTGTATTTCCTCCAATATTATTTCTGGATCAGACATCTGTTGACTGCGTTATTTACATGTGCGCTTACAGCCACATAAGTTTGTACAATATATCGAACGTATATAATCGCTTCCTTGCGAAGAAATCGTCTCTTTTTCGAAATACACTACCTCTATAGCCTTAGTAACTCAAGCGGGTGTCAATGTCAACAAAAGCAATGTTTGCGTATATTTTTTGCTTCTAACTGCGGGAGTATTTATTGCAGTACAAACGATATCACCGAGAACTCTACTAACGCTCATGAATATACAAGAACTTGTTCCACTGAAGAAGAAAATATCGCTGGCAGCAAAAGTTCCCCCATGTCATGTTTGCAATTGACGGCGCGTATGTATTCCATAATAGAATTTGAGTCTGCTTTGTTCAGGTCATACGATTTGCTCGTTGGTTGAGCATGTAGGTAAATGCTATGGGCCACAAGCATGGCACTTAATACATCCTTTCATTTCGAGATAGTGCAAGCGGATGAATTATTTACACCAGTAGAACAATGGGCTGGTAACTTAAGCTACCTCTACACGATAAATGCTGCACACAGCAGTACTACCATGGCCACGCCATAAGCCATAGATTCGACCCGAAGACTCGCGTTCTTTTGGTTACAAAAAGAGTCTTGACAGCAGTAGACCTAAAAAAGTAATGTTAGAACAAACAAAACTGAGCATAGAAACAAGTTTGTTTTTTCTTAAAGCAATCAGCAAGCACTTCGGCAGAAAAGAAGTCACTCCTATTCGATAACGAGGGCATTTGTCGACCACTTATGACTTTGCCAGGGTTTCTATTCCAAATTGGAAATGCCTTGTAGATCGTAACTTTTCCCCTCACTTTCAGAGTGAGATTCGTTTCCCATAACCATTCCATTGCTTAAAGATAAAGCAGTGAAGAGCCTTTAGGAAGGAACAAAATCTTACGCAGCTCGCAAACTGCTACGTTTGCTTACAAGACGCCCCAGAAGCACGTGGAAATAGCTGTTTAGACCGCTTCCTGATGTCGCACGAGCGCAACTGGCCTACCATGTTTAGAGTGATCCCGAAGAACTTGTCACTTGTGCCATCACCATAGATATGAATGGTGTAGAGCAAGACCGCAAAATAAAAAGCAGGCGACCTTTTGCTCAGATCTCCGTCGGAGGGCGGGTATCTTATACTTCTATCTCATCAATACTTTAAGCAAGTTTCTATCAGCTCTCTAAATCAGAGACCCAGGAACCACACTATCGGCACGTTTTGTACCGCGTCTCTTGGAACAGGACTTCCTAGTTGCTATGTTTTAGCTATAATGTCCGGCTACATTAAGATGTAGCATACTTCTTAATGGCGGAGCCTTGCATTTCGTACGTGTTCAACAAGGGCATTCCAGCTAGTAGTAAGATTTACTCTAGCGTTTGTCATCAATCAGTGGATGAAGAAGCTTGCAGGTCCCTGACATGCAGAGTACTTGGCACTTCATTTCAATTTGCGGTGTTAATCTGTTATTTGTAACCTAGTCAAAGGAGATGTTCAGGAGATTAATAGTCTCTCAAACTTGAGAGTTGAAAGTCTTCTCGAGCTGACCACAACGCAGATGGGTAGCTACACACGTGGTCAAAATAACGAGTTCCATTGCTCATTCAGGGTAAATCTATGCCGCATCCGATTAGCCTAGGAAAATCTAGTATTAACTGGCTTTGATCCTTTCGATCAGTGCATGACACGATAACGAACAACCTTTATGCCTGCGCAAGAGAAACTTTCGTTCATCGTCTTACAAACCTGTAGTGGATCATCTTACCTCACAAGCTGTTGAGTTTGGCAGACACCCTGCTGCTTTATTGCACATGTTGCTTCTTATGCAGGACTTTCCATATGATCTTGTACCATCGGCTGCAACCGACTGAAATATGTAGCAGGAGGCGCTGATGTTAGCCATACAGTTCCTCTGAAGAGTTTGCTTGCGCTCGCAATCTTCTAACGATTTCGTGCTTTGGCAGTAATAGCATTGCAAGCTTCCCTCACTGGCCACTGCTAAACACAAGGTTACACTTTGAAGAGCAAATCGTAAAGACAGGTTGAAAAGAAAAATAAACATAAGCAATGAGGGACAGTAAAAGCATTTCAAAGTCAGTCCACAACGGATTTAGCGTTACAAAACTGAAGTTCAACTAAAGACATTTTTTCAAAGCGAAACGCACAATCTCTCAATTTCAAGCAAACTCTAAACCCCCAATGCCTGACCGTAATGCAGAGGTCTAGGAAGTGCGGTTAGACGTAAGGGAAGAAGTCAGAGAAGATGGGTTTGAATTTTTAAACTGAGTTTCCTATTGTACGAATCAAGCAAACGAAAGAAATGGGATCAATGATGCGCGCCACACCCGTTAATGATTACTTCGTGCAGAGCTCTCGAACCAAAAAATCATGTCTTCATAGTGAAATTTAAAATATTTTTGAAAAAGGCTTTTGCATTCTTGGCAGAGTGGACTGCATTTTTGTAAAAAGTTTGCTAATGCTCCGGCATTTATGCTACTTTAGAATTTATGCGATATTATTCACCAATGCAAGTATTCCAGCCAGCAGTGCTAAAAATCTAAATCCCAAAACGGGGGCGTCATTGATGTAACCTTCAGTGCAAGCCAAGAATCATTCCACAGCAAAGCTCGTAGTTAGAACAGAACAATAACCAACAACGGCAACCATAAACTTGTGCGATTTCATAAAATTCTGGTGAAATTAAGTGCATTATCTTATGTTTGACAAGTAGAATTTCTGAAAGCGTGACTTCATCATTCGCATACCACCTACTTATTCCAGGTTAGCACTTCGTTGATGAAATGAAAGTGATAGACTGAGAAAAAAAATCCTTCGCGGAAATCACATTTGCTTATAGATAACGCTCCTCCTTACGGCGACCACCTTCCTGCTCACAATCGAACCAGCATTGCCATACGAAATCCTACCCGTACAACATTCGTAGAGTTATGCGTGCACTCACCAAAAGCAACAAAGACTGAAAACGTCAGGAAAATTCCAAGGCGAACCATCGCTTCAGACGCGTCTCGCAACGAGCAGCTCCCTTGATACGGTGTGACTCGGCGCCAGAACGTCTGCAGTGAGTGACCTCTTACAAGAAAACGCCGACACTATGTGAAACCTAACACCGTAACACCGTAATGGTCGAAGATCAGTTGGAATAAATAGCTACCTACTCAGGTTGACAGCCATTTTGAGCAAACTATCTGATCATGCCTGTAGGTTATCTGCAGAAAAAAATGTTGCTAAAACAGGACAAACAAGTGCAAATTCTATGCAAAGAAAACGAAACGCCTGTGCAGAGATGTATAGGTTCAGACATTCTCTGATCTAATTTGAGCTCGACAACATTGCCAATCTTGTTTTTACCCTACACTTGTCGTCTCTGGCTTGTAGTCTAGTTGTCACATCTAGATTCTTCTAGCAGCTGTGCTTCCATGGAAGATCTTCGATTTCTCGCTGCTAAAATGACGACAAAGAGATGACGTTCACATCACTGGTTTGGCTAAACAGTAATGTGCTACCAAAGCAAGAATAGCGCATTGCGCATAGTTAGTGGCTCTTCTGGATAGATAAGACTACGCCTCTTGGCGACCGTTATCAAACCTTGATTCTTATGACATGGCCACGTTGCAAGGGATGCGCTTCATTCTTGATATCTTTGCACCGCAAATCTTACCGATGACCAGCTTTGAAACCAGGCGTATGATGTCAAAAAGCATGTTCTTTGTATTTCCTTTTAAAAATCAAGCACGTACAAGTAACAAAGACTGTAAATATTTGCCTGCGGACTTGCGGTTTCTTACAGAACACTAGAAGGACCGATTCCCCTAAGCAGACTGGCAGTAATTGCTCAAGAGGCTGGTCCCATGGTCCATCAAACTCTTTGCAACTTTGCAACTTTGTAACTCATCTTTGTAACTTCACCGAGGTCATGAGACTGGCTCTCACGCTTCATGAAGTGACGAGGCATGGTGATTGTCAACTTATCTACACAGGCTTACATTTTCTTATCTAGATGCTCCGTACGCAATAAAATTTCCGGAGGCACCTCGAAACAAAGTGGCCATTGTTGTCTTGCTTATGAACGTCACCCTTTCTTTTGGCTTGCACAGCTTTATACTTTAAGCTAGCATATAGTGTTCAAGTTAAGAAATTCACCAGTTTTCACCAGATTTCAAAATTTAGGTGCTCATGTGATATGAGCCACACTGTGCGGTATTCGGTGCTCTAAGCCACACCAAACTTTACAGATATAGTGTTCAACTGGTAACGCAGTAAGAGAGGATAATTTTGACTTAATGTTAAAATGATATAACGTCAAACAAACATTCGGCTGTCTAGGGTGACAGCTGGAACCCAAAGCCTTTGTGAATCCACTATAAAAGAATTTGTTGAAACACTCTTACCTCATTCAATCACATTCGGTGCAAATTAAAGTGCAGAGCTACACGCGTACCTTGGGGAGGTCTTCCACTGTAATCAACGTGACGTGCTGAAGGTATAGCCCTGTCTCACTAAACCGTATCACAACAATTGCGTTTGGCATAACAAACCACCTCTATTCTTCTGCTTGAAAACACTTGACAGTAAAGGGTGAAACCAGAAACCCATAGCCTTTGTGCATTCATGAGACAAGAATTTCGTGGAGACAGCATTTCCAACATTTTCCAACAACGTAAGAGGTCGCTTCCATTTTAATTTCAGATTAGGAAATGTTCAAGCAGCGTCATCATGGTATTGACAAACATTGAATTCCTCCTGCAGCAAATCATGCTTGACAGTCCAACTAACATCAGTAAGCGTTAGTTACTATTTATGACAGTAAAAGCATCATGAAATGTGAAGAATATAGATGGTGTGTCCCTGTTCGGAAGGACGAAAAGGCAAACAATTGTGAGCTGATCATAGCGAAAGTAATGACTTATAGATAACGTTCGTGTAGGAAACTAGCTATAGTGCGAGACTTATTTAACTTTGTTTGAGTGGGAAGTTGACTACGAGTGGGCAAATTGATTGAATTTTTTGTGGGCAGTTGACGTCGTTTTCGTGGGTGCCTACCTGCAGAGAAGCTTTTCATTGCATTTAGAATAACAGCAAGAGAACCAGAATTAGAATTATAACTTTTCGTATAACTGCAGCTGTTTGCTATTGTTGGAAATCCATGAAGGTTCGTGTGAACCAAAGCGTCTAAAGAGTTGCTTCTCTGCTCAATGTTACCTGGCCAACAATCTATGAACTTACAACTCCCTCTCCGGCCTTTAATGCGAATTTGAAGGAAGAAATTGCTGGGCAGTTGGATTATTGATCAATCCCCCAGCTGATCGTACAGCAATTCAACCCAATATGTAAGAAAAGATAGACCGTTCGTGGAAGAATGACACAATTTTGTCTACGATATGGAAGCTGATCAAGCAGTAGCTTTGATATCACTTGCTGTCGGTGTCCATTCACGCCTTAGACGTCCCTGAAGATTGTGTGACTATGTTTTTTTGCCATATTCTACCTTTATTTTATACGATACGTTTTTCTCCTACAGCCCGATAAGTAAAGTTGTATTGAAACTTAAGGCTGCTGGCTCTGTTAAGCCAATGTAGCGCTCCTCAGTCTCTCGTTCTACGAACTAAATGAAAATCTTCATAATACCAAATTGAATATAAACACTTCGATGAGCTCTTCCATTGATTCTACCTGTTGTCTATTCCCTGGAATATTTACATGCATATCCTATGGAAATGACGTTCCAAATTTATCATTATACTCCTAAACCTATCCCCAATATTCACCTTAATGCATGCAAAGTGAAGACGACCATAGTTTTGAAAACTCTCCGCTGGCAATCGGAAAGCACATTAGCATTGGATGATCTGACAAATCCAACCATATTTGTAAATGGTTATGACAATTTACGGGTTTCTTTGCGAAATAACTTGTATAGTTTTATAAAAGAATGCCTTGGCAAAAATATGCTGATGATCATAGCGTGCACGTACTGTACGTTAATTTTGCAATTTATGTTTTACAAATGCACCTGGTATCTCCACAGGACATTTGCTATCCTATAATCCAGCAGTCATACCCGCACAACACTTTCACGACATCTTCACCAGCAGAAGAATCCTGAAGTATCTCAGTGTACATTGCCTAGCTGATAATGATTTCCATCCTATGAGTCTTATCAGAAGGTTTGTGCAGAGTTCTGTGTCAAGAAGGCACATGAATGGAGATTTATAGGGTAGACATACACGATTCATTCAAGATGGAAAGACATGTCAGAACGTCATTGCAAATAGCTTCTTTGCGTGGATACTCGATCATAGCAACGGTCTTGCTAGGGAATGGTTGACGAAAATCTTGGAGAGTACTCGGTCATACTTCAATTTAACAATAACCAGTCAGGCACGCGCTCAAGCAAGCTTTATTGGCAAAGACGAGGAACATTTGCGAGCTTATTGAATTTAAAAACAAAACTTTGAAGATCTCACCAGCCGTCTAGTGTATATGTAGGAAGATATCCATCAATGTCAGAGAGCTTCGATAAGGATCAGTCTGCTCTCATCGATTTAAATTACCAAAGGATAAAGCTTTTGGCACAACACGATGGATTTTTGAAAAAGGTTTGGAATTAATTAAACTGGCTATAGATTCCAAGTAAATGTTATCTTACACTTTCATGATCTCCTTTTCTATCGTTTTCGCGACACTAGTCCGGAGAGACTTTAGACAGGTCCTGTCTGATTAGAAACTTGGAACTTTCCAATCCACGGAGATGCGGCTTGTCCTGTAAGATTAAGGACATTCTTTGCTTTATACGTACGTTACGTACGTTACGTACTATTATATGTATGTTACGAACTTATCTTTGAGAGAGAGAGAGAGAGAGAGAGCGTATATTTTCTCAAATAAGTGCCCTGTCAAAATTGCAGTACTTAAAAAATAAACTGTAAGATATATCCGTACCAACAGCCCTTGCAAAAGCTATACTGCAACATGAAATTCGAGCATCTTTTTGAGATGGATACGCCCACGTAGCCCCAAACTAATCAGATCTGTAAATCGAGAATCGCAGTAAATTGAAAGTAGACGCGAACTAAACAGTTGTAGCAAATTTTGTATTTGGAAGAGAAATGTTAATCGCACCAATCACCTTTTAAGATTGCAAGAAAAAAAGTAAAACCTCACTACATCGTGAAAAAATACATTAACATTGAGTGATTGATAAATACACTGCCATTCCATACAGGATAAGCAAATATAGGGTTAAAAAAAATCAAATATCAATATGTCAAAAGCAGAAAGTATAGCTGATACATCAACGTGGTTGTTCAAAAACAATACGAAACAAAATATTTCTTCTTATGCAGCAGAAAAGAAAGAATTTAATCCCAAAGAGAAATAACAAAATGAGCAAATTGCCCTCACATCGATCATAAAACACCAAAACTTTCAACCACCGTAATAAATTCAGATGCACTTTAATGTTAAAATTTCAAACAAAAATTACTCGGACACATTTCAAGTCCAAGCAAGTGCAATATACAATGAAGAAACGTATCATGCATACGCTGACATACGGAGGGTTTGAATTTCTATCCTATAGACGGCTTTTGAATCCAAAATATTTATGTTAAGGTCGTTTAGCTGATTCTATAAGACAGCGCCTTTATGTTTGATGTCATTACTACCGTATATTTTAGTCAATTTTATTGGCATTGTAAGTTTCGATACGTCAATGGTTCGAGTTTCTTTCTTAGAAGAGTAGATTTGGAAGAAATCTTCAAATGGATAAATAATCTTAAATTTAATGTGATTACGTCTTCAAGTTCTAATGCATCAGAATGCATGAACAACTCTGAAGTCGGCGTCTTATGATCAGAAAATGTGATTATTCTTATGGCTTGCTGCTGTAGTTTAGATATTCAATTACGTTCTTTCTTACTGGTTAACCCCCATGCCAGACAACCGCATGTCGTGAGTGAAATAACGAGTAGTATAGGGATCTAATAGTGTCTGGTTCTAGTCCAAAGCCCATTCGCTATTGAATACTTTTTAGAAAGTTCAGCCAAATGACCACGCCAGGATAGTCCTGGATCCAATAGAGCACCTAGATATTTAACTTATTGAGGAGAAATATCTTTTTGGTTTAATTTTTAACGTTAACCTTAGGTCACAGCGCTTGTTTTTAGGACGAAACAAAAGCAATTCAGTTTTACTTGGACTCAACATCAATCTATTTGCAGAAAGGCAATCCGAAGCTGTAGAGAGATCACGGGACATTTTTGTTTTGAGATTTTTAATAGACTTTTTTAAGATTTTTAATAGAACGATTTCAAATAATAGTGTTCTCGGCAAAGCGCTGTGCTACACCCGAAGAAAGGCAAAGCCGAAAATCATTAATATATATTATAAATAGTAAGGGACCTAGAACTGACCCCTGAGGCACACCGTAGTCAACATCCTTCAGGTCGGAATTTTCATGGTTCACAGAGACGAATTGCATACATCCATGCAAGTGTGATAAAAACCAGTTCCGGCAGACACCACAAATACCTTAAATCTCAAGCTTTCCTATCAAAATTTTTAGGTTCACCGTCTCGAATGCGTTTTGAAAATCAAGGAATAGACCACCTGCATATTCACCGGCGTCTAAGATCTCGTGTACGGAAGATGTGAAATTCACTAAAGCGTGGTTAGAAGAATGTAGCTTTCGAAAACCGAATTTAAGATTGTATATTAATTTAAATTATTCCAGGTATTCATATACTCGCTTAAACATAGCCTTCTCCAGAACCTTGTTTACGTTGGAAAGGAGAGATATTGGGCGATAATTGGATCATAGGTCCTTAGGCCCCGATTTGTACACAAGTATCACTCTAGCTACTTTAAGAATGCTAGGAAAGACTCCTTGCTTAACAGATTGATTAATAATATGAGACAGCGGTTCGGCAAGAGATGACAAGCCTAGCTTTAGAAGATTTGTCGGTATTCTAAATGGTCCCGAGTCCTTGGAAGCGCTAAAGGACTTAATAATGCTTATCGCTTCAGGAGGGTCAGTAAGTTTTAAAATCAAACAATCATTAACACTAGTTGGCAAATATATTCGAAAACTTTTCGATGACTTATCGATTCCTGCGTCAAGAACCTTTCCAATAGAAGAAAAAATATTCATTAAAAGCTGTAGCGATGTGTTTCGTATTTTTCACAACCTTTTTTTCGCGGTCAGTTATGGACTTTGGATGGGATTACTATTTTTGTTCAGTTTCAGAATAGATTTGATGCCATCCCAGGTTTCTTTCAAGTTCGTTTTATTCGGTATAAAGTAATTTGCGTTCAATGAGCGATTACTGCTCTTTATCATTTTAACGACAGAGTTTCGCTATTGTTTATAGTTGGTGAAGGTTTCATTTCTTCTAGGTCCATTTGCTTTTACGAATTTTTTAAGGAGTTTATCTCTAGCTTTCATGGTTTTCAAGATATCTCATTTTTGTCCTAGGTTTTTGTTGTCGACGCGGCTCGTTCTTAGCAGGCTTTTTATATGGTGCCATGACGTTAAGAATGTCAGTAATCTTGTCTCAAAATATCCGCGTCAAAACATCTGGGTCAGTTTCTGCGTGAAACAAGGACTTCCAGTTTGCTGTGTTTGCTGTTCATTAGCTCAAGGCGAAACGACGCAAACAATACAGAAGTTCAAAAACCTCAAGTTCCAGCACTCTTCAACACGATCCAACATCAATACTATTTGCAGAAATGAAAGTACTGAAGCTTGATGATATAATAGAACTGAATTGATCTACATTTATGTTTAAATGGAAAAACAACGACCTATCGTTACCCTTAGAATCCCTCTTCTTATTGAGATAAAACCCTCGAAGCAAGCGAAATGACTGAAATAAACAACTCAATGTGCCAGTAACGCGAACTGTTACTTACGGTGACCGAACCTTAAGTAGTGTTGGACCAAAAATCCTGAATAAGCTTATGGACTTTGATATTGACCTGAGTGTTAGTAAAACGCAATTCAAAAGAAATCTTGTTGCTCTCTATACTCCCAAGCATTAGGAGCAAATTAGGCAGCCTAGTTTGCGAAATGTAATGCCTGACATAAATTCATTGAAATCTAGCATTGCAAGGTAACCCACTTGACTGCATTTGCTTGCTTGCACTTTTGTATAAAGTTATTGCAACGATGTTACGCTTAATGTACGTTTTTATTATTTTAATTTGTATATCAGCGGAGAATATGCCTACTTCTGTATAGAAGTATTAGGGGACTCTTCAACTCCAATTAGCTTTGCTCCGAAGAGCTCTCCTTCCCATTTTGCATTTACTTTATTTCGCTTATGCGTTTACGGGTAATCTTTTGTATGCTTCTTGGGAAAAATTAATTCTTGTCTTCTTGTCTTCAATCATATAAAAAGAATATCGACACAGTAAATGAAGCATCAACTTGTATACAGGCACGGCACAGTTCCAATAAGATCAATCGTGTAAGCATGCAAGGGCCTACTCTGAATCATCAAATCTGCTTGGTCCTGCAAAGTCTCTTTATAGGTCCGTGTATCTATTAGAGCACAAAGTTCCCCATCTACAAGTCCAAATCAGAAACACTGATACTTATCGTTGATCGATCATGAATTCGAATCCTTACGAACAAGTAATAGACATGTCTAAAACAAGATTGCTCAGACTCTCAACCGCGTGCGTAGATCTTAACTTCAGGAACACTTCAGGAGACTGACTGGCAAACTGCAACACCCAAAACTTCAATACACCAATCTCCATAAATCACCACATATTTTCCGTGACATATCAAAGGCTCCGCGACACAATACAAAGATTCGCGACCTCACACTACAAACGTCTTGCGACTAACTACAAAATTCCCTGAGGAACTTCACTGCGTCAGCATGCAATTAGTACAATTTGTAGAAGTTCCTTGAGATTTCCTTCAACAATGTCAAGTTCTTCAATAAATTCATTCTCATTGAAGGTTTTATAGTTCGGCCCATAAGCCGGCATTGCTTTAGTTTTCTTTCTTTTCGAATTGTAATCAGTTAAAACAACAACAACAACAACAACAACAACAACAACAACAAGATTTATTTTTCTCCAGAAATGCCATTCATAAAGACATAAAACAGATAAAATAAAAGAAAAGAGAAGAATGAACTCGAATTGAAAACTGAAAGCGAAAGTGCGTTTTCTGAAGGTGGAGGCATTCTCTATAGCCTCAGGGCTCATCGGATTGAGAATACCACCACAAAATCTGAGTTCGCGTTTACAATTTACACACACAACGAGAGACTCTCTCATTTAGGGTACAGCTTTTGAGGTTATAGTCCATCTAGGTAGCGACTCATACTGATGCTAATTTATCATCAGTCTGGATCTCTGCTCCGTTTCCACATGAATACAAGACTTTGACGCATAGTGGGGATAAATGGATCACAAACAAGCGTCATTGAATAAAGCATGATCAATCTTTCAACGTATAGTGCGCAGTTCTGTCTACACAATTCGGAGTGAATACGAAGGAAACGGTCGTGTACAGGATTGCAAGGCATGTACAAAGTGAGACCGCGATTTCCAAAACTAAAGAAATATCTTACGATACTACTATCGAAAGACCGATGACATAAAATAATTGCACTAGTCATTCCATTAACAAATTAGCTACCAAATCGATCACATTAGACACTCAATAGAAGTGTGCGATGCGTAAACTATAGCAAAAATTACTGA
Source organism: Craspedacusta sowerbii (assembly GCA_003687565.2). Classification (NCBI taxonomy): domain Eukaryota; kingdom Metazoa; phylum Cnidaria; class Hydrozoa; order Limnomedusae; family Olindiidae; genus Craspedacusta; species Craspedacusta sowerbii. The sequence continues at coordinate 8,321 of QQSS02227826.1, read as the reverse complement.
ATCGGTACATTCGTCCGAAAAAGATATATGCAGCGACTTTATAATTTGCCAGTGCAGGTAACACCATACTGCGATCGAAATATAAGGCACTAATAAAATTTATTGCCAAAGATATTCCATTAAACACTAAATATTTCAATAAACTACCCAGTACACTCAATAGAAATGCAAGATTGTAGATAGGAATCAGAAGTTATAAAATAGGCGTATATATTTGAAGTTGCGCCTACGCAGCTTCCAATAATGCCTTGATTTTCTTTCTGAAAGTTGGTTTTGAATTAGAGATTTTTATGTTAATGTTATGCAGATGGTTGTAGAACACCGCACTCTTAATTTTTATATTTCTACTGCCATAAAGTTCAGTCCTTGCTACGGGTACTGATAGTTTTGCCAATTCACTTGCTGTTGTTTTCACTTTGGAAGTGTGAAAGTTGAAGACGTTGTCAAGGTCCTTGGAGGCCTCCTTCAATGCCAGTGGTGCATGAATAAGACCAGATCTAATGTAATTGCGTCTTCAAGTTTCATAATCTCCAGTTAAGAGTGTAAGTTTGATGTAGGAGCGGAATAATCGGAAAATGCAGTTACTCTTATAGCTTGCCGTTATAGCATCGAAATCCTATTTAGGGTAATTTTGCTGGACATGCCCCAAGTAAGACAACCGTATGTAAGGTGGGTGTGAAACATACTGTAATATAATGATGATATCATGCATCATTAGTAACTTCAAGCACTTAGGAGATAAACAACTAAAACATAAAACAATTTCTTCAGCAAAATGCTGAGCAAAGCTAGAAGACAAACAGCTATAAAAACCGCTTATATAAAGTAGAAACAGCAGGGGGCCCTAACACGGAACCTTGGGGAACACCGTAGTCAATAGGGCAAATCTTGGACGAGTCACCTTCAATAGCGTCGAATACCGTGCACGAAAGGAAAACCACGAAAGGCAAACTCCACGAATACCGTACACTTCCAGCTTTTGTAAGAGAATTTCTTTGACTAACGGTACCAAAAGCTTTTTGCAAATCCAAAAACAACCTACACGCATATTCGCCGCGGTCTAGTATATCACTGACTTTACTAACGAGATTAACTAAGGCGTGATTAAGCAAATGTTGTTTACGGAAGCCGAATTGTTGGTCATAAATAATTTTAGAGGATTCTAGAAACTCGTAAAGACGCACGCACATCGCCTTCTCGATTACTTTGCTTAAATTAGAGAGCAACGAGATAGGTCGGTAATTAACGCATTTTTCTGTGGGACCAGATTTGTAGACGGGCAGAACCTTCGCAAGTTTTAATACATACGGAAAGATGCCATCCTTGAAAGACTGATTAATAGTTATAGAAATCGGTGTAGCCAGTGAAGACGACCCGGTTTTTAGAAAATGTGTAGGAATTCTAGTGGGTCCAGATGCCCTTGAAGCATTCAGTGAATTTATAATTTCCTCTACCTCGATCGAGTCGGTCGTTTTAAAAAATAAACGTCGATCAATGCGAGAAGGGATATAAGTAAGAAAAGTTGTTGGCGAATTAGGTATTACAGAATCAAGGTGCTTCCTTAGCGAAGAACAATAATCGTTAAATGCAATATTAAGGGGCTTCGTGATCAAGTTGTTGCCCTGGTCAAGTAACTTTAATGGGGAAAATCGATTCTTCTTGTTTACATTAATTATTGACTTAATGCCGTTCCACGTTTGTTTCGAGTTCTATCAACATGGACATTTGTTACAAACAGCGATACGAAGTCAATCTAAGCGCACGTGGACGGTCCCATTCCAGTTCTATCAACATCCGCATTCGACTCACACGGTAATTCAGGTCAAACGAAGTACGTCGACCGTTCCTTTCGAATTCTAGCAGCATGCGTACTTGATGCACGTAACAATTTAGGTTTACGGTAAGCGCTTAAGAGGTCCGTTTTGAATTCTTAAAAAGCGTTCTATAAATGTTCGTGCATGCTATTATTTCTAGTTTCTAAATACTGAGCTACTGAGTAAGATGATGCCACCTTGCGGTATTTTCTGCTCAAGACGCGTAAGCTAAAGGTAAGAAATAGGTAAGAAAAAGGTAGGAATAGAGAGAAAAAGGTAGAGAAAAAGGTAGAGAAAAAGGGGTAGAAAGAGGAATAAAGAGAAAAAGGTAGAGAAAATGGTAGAGAAAAAGGTAGAAATAGGTAAACAAGCAATTAAACGCCTACAAACCATCGTGGGATATAACAGGTAACATATATTCATTGGTGAAAAGGAAAAAAAAAACAAGAGCCTGGAACTCCCTATAGCAACAGTAAAAGACGAATCTCGGACCTCTAGTAAACGCATGACTATGTACAAAGTCGGTTGAACGAACAAGAGTATTGAGGTCACCCTAACATGGAAATTAGGAAATATAGACGCCAAAAAAGTAAAAAGGTCTGTAAGATCTCGGTGTAGACATAAGAGTGTGCAAAGCGTGTACTGTTCAAGCACCATTAAGGGAAGATAGCCTTAAAATCCTCAAACGTATCTATAGGGAGGAAACGCCTTGATCTGCACAATGTAAACACGAGAACACGAAGGGTCTTTTCGAAAGCATGGTCTCCTACCATAACAATCGTAAGTCAAAGCGTACCATATCCTATGTGACAAGGGCATATCCTATATATAATCGTTGAATAGGCGCAAATCGTGAAAAAAAAAAATTATTCAAGATAATCAACGTAGTTTATGGATCCATCAACTTTATAAACACCTATATGCTGCAAGAAAGGAAACGTTTCATGCGTATCCTGCGGTCAACAAACACTTAATTTCTTTTTTACAGGCTGCCCTTGATCGTGACGCATCTATATGTAGGTTAAGTAGTTCATTAGGCATGAAAGCACCGTTATATTTGATAGATTTGGTTCCATACTTTTTTGTTCTTCCAGCCGGTAACACGAGCTCGTTCATATCACGTTTTCGTGATCGCCTTGTAGATACTTTGTATTGGAAGAAGTTTTTAAAGACATCTGGAAGTTTTTTACTGTACCATTCATGCATGAATAGAATCACGTTCATTTTAATTACATCCTCTAGTTTTAATATGTCCAGGTATGCGAATAGCGTTGAAGTAGGTGCGTTGTAATCTGAAATAGTAATTATCCTGACTGCTTGATGTTGCAACTTAAGTATCCTGGACAGTTCAGTCTTATGCCCAATTCATACTTCGGAGACGCTTTATGCATGACGCAATTTTCATCCCACTGGTTTGCTCTGGTATGTGCGCAGAGCAGTTTACTCCTACTGGAATGTCCGCGAACGTCGTTACTCCCATTAGGAATGCCAGCGCATTACGCTGGCAACCGTTGGCAAAGGCGTGGGGTGCGAGGACAATGGAAACGGATGAGAAACGCTTGAGATGGATTTAGTTTATCTTTCACCCTAGACGCTGCCTTTCCCCGCTCATCCAAGTTGTCTCGCCCCCGACGCGCCCTTCGGGTCTGTAGGCACGCGGTAATTAGGCTGTCCTTACCCTTCCCCATAGTTAGACGAGCGTAAAGCGTCTCCGAAGTATGAATTGGGCATTACATGCTATTCCCCATACGAGACAACCGTATGCCATATGAGAATAGAACAAGCAATAGTATAGTGATGTTAAGGTGTGCGCGTCAACATAATGTCTTAGTCTGGATAGGAGACCATTTGCTCTTGAGAGCTTTTTAGAAAGTTCCACTAAATGGCTTCTCCAGCACAGTTGTGAATCAAGAACTACACCAAGATATTTAACTTTGTTAGAGATAACGGTCTTCTTTGAATTAATTTTTACTGTGAAGCGCACATCGCAGGGTTTGTTTTTAGGGTGGAACAGTAGAACCTCAGGCTTACCAGGATTTAAGGACAGTCTGTTGGCGCAAAGCCAGTCAAATACTTTTCCTATGTCTTGTTCTATTTTATTCCGCATTCTCTTAATTGATCGTTCTTTATGTAGTATAATTGTGTCGTCCGCGTAATGTTGCGTCGTTCCCGATGAAAGACATAGTCGAAAATCATTAATATATATCAAGAACAATAGCGTGCCTAAGATTGATCCTTGCGGGTACTCCGCATTCAACAGCAGCAACATCTGATTCAACGCGATCTATAGCAACAAATTGTTTACGTCCTTGCAGATAGGACGCAAACCATTTGAGGCTGACGCCGCGAATACCATAAATATGTAGCTTCTCTAGGAGAATAGTATGATTTACAGTGTCGAAGGCCTTTTGAAGGTCTAAGTAAAGTCCACATGCATAGTCGCCATTATCTCGCTTACAGAGGTTACTAAATTGACGAGAGCATGGCTAGTAGAAGTATTCTTTCTGAACCCAAATTGTCTTTCGTAGATGATGCTTAGTCTTTCTAAGAAATCGTAGACACGTAAATGCATTGCTTTCTCAAGGACTTTGCTAATATTCGACAGACGAGAGATTGGCCGGTAGTTACTGCATATTTCAGTTGGTCCCGACTTATATGCTGGAGCAACTTTAGAAACTTTAACATGTGTGGAAAACTACCCTCTTCAAAAGGGTGATTAATCAAATACGAAATAGGTTCAGAGAGAATGTGCGATGCTATATACAGACCAGTTCCACGCGCATGGCTGAATATTCTGGCGTGGAAAAAGCTGTACTTCCTTCCAAAGAAAGCCTTGCGCATCCGTAACCAAATCGATAAAGAATAATGGCTACCAGAGCTTTACAAAATCTTCGTAGCTGGAAGCGCAATTAAAGGAATCACCCAGCTTAACACAGAGCCTGAAGTTTACATCCGCGAAAGCAAAGCAGCTCTGCGCGTGTTTTTCTGCTATGGCCGAGTTAATCTTATTGAGAAGGTCTTTTCTGTATTTAGTTAAATATAGATAATAAGACTATATCTTTTGTATTCTTTCGCACTCTATATAGCATAGTGCGATAATGGAACGAATTGAACTAAGCAGTAACTTGAAGCTCGGTCTTTCCGGCGACCAACTTACCTTTGCCAATTTGATAAGCTTTGTCGATAACTTCATCTGGTATCGTGACTCCGGTCATAACACGCAGTTCACGAAAGGGACATGTTCTGAACAGCAAACATGTTTACTTTGTAAATCGTGCTTCTTATCAAGTTGTTCTGCATTAGTTATCGTTTTCGTGTGGCGTGTGCACTAGACAATCTTTGCATATGTAGTGATCCTAGACGTACTTAAATTATAATTCCTTTTTTGTATGGAGCTGTTTGTTACATACTGCGTGGTGACCACATGGTGAAGGAATCATGTGCGATTAAGCAAACTCTAGTCGTCTATTCGATTATAGTTACGTTTTTGTATATATATATATCAAGCTTATGAGCAGCTGGTAAGAGTAAAAGTTCGAGTTAGAGAAGAAAGTTCTTGTTATCAAATCACAGCAGTTTTCGCAACGTACCGTGCTCGCACAATCTCACCACAATTCCACAATCTTTTGCCACTGTTGATACGGCTGCATGATCGGCCGTCTCGTTACTTGCCGGGATTCTAACCATCCGCAGACGAAGTCTTCGAGAGTATTGTTCGCCTTCTTCTGTCTTAACGTGAAGTGAGTTAACTTGATCTTCAAGATCCTCAAGCTTCGCTTGCAACTTAGCTATAGTTTCTTGTTGCTGCTTTATCATAGCAGACAAGTTCGCGATGGCATCTTTTGATGCCAAGAAAGTTTGTAGCTCGCCAAAGCGTCGTTCGAAGTAGCCAATGGACAACGTTTCTTCGGTGTCGCTGAGCAACTGATTAAGGCCATTCGATCGAGGAATGTTCTTCTTTATGTTACGAGCCATCGCAGTAGTACGATTTAGCAAAATTTGGTCAACTTACAGATAGTGCAGAAATGCTCCAACAGGAGTCGATCACAGAAGCTTCACCTAACCCTCTTAATCCTAGGCAGCTCTAAGAACACATCTGCTCGCTAAACTGTCCCGCTCGTAATCTTTGTACGTACGTTGTGTACGTATAGAACATACGTTACGCACGTAACCCTACGTACGTAAGGCGAAGCATTTGACTTTGCTTTATTGATATGCCTTTGCTCAGAGTGTCCCAGAGTGTTCCTGTGAGTGTCTCAAAGTGAAAGCAGGCGAAAAATTGGTCTTAACGGAGCAAAAAATTAACGCTCGGGAGTGCTTCTGAGCAGCTTAGTTCCTGTCTCTGTATCTAGTGGTATCACCATAAGAGAATTATACAGATGAGCTTGAAACTGATAAATTTTGGGAATAAAAGTCGTGAAAATTTTCCCCTGGAATTCTTTCCTTTCTACAGCATTTTTGGCGTAGCTAGCAAATCATGGTAATCCTGATAATTTTCATTTACTTTCCGACGTTTAAATAAGTAATTTAAGAAATACTGAGAACTGAACTAAATATGAGATCTGCGTATGTTGCATTCACCGCGTCACAAATTGCAACACTAACTTTACAGAATTTTGTGAAGTTTTCTGGGTAATCTAACACTCCGGTATGTGTAATGTAATCCGGTTTAAATGCAAATTACTCCTTCTCAAGATCAGCAGGCTACAAGAGGCTTGCATGTCCATGCAGACTGGCCCTATCTGACAATACCGTTCGATGTCTTCACTTTGCTACATTGGATCGTGACAGTCTGTCGCTTTGAAGGCTTTGAGAATTGATTCAAAGGTGGAAATTTTCGAGCGAGATCTATATTGAATGAAGTGCAGTTTTAAACTCTTAAAAATACACCAAGATATGAAATTTTGCTCAATAAAATGTCGTTTAACTGAGAAGCCTACCCCATATCATTTTTGCCTAAATCGCATCTGCAGATTGTTGGTTTAAGAGCAGGGAATTTTTGGGTTGGAAAACGGGAATTCCCGTTGCCCTTCTTGGGGCGTTACGGACAATCGAAGAATATGTGATACGAAAACGCAAGAAATGATGATTAGTTGCATGATGCAGGAGGAAATTTTGTGAAGTAGTTTATGCAACGACCTCGGCCATCAGCATGCGCAGCACGACGATGGTGTTTTCTATGATTTTGCAAATCGGATGAGGATTTACAACATTTTCACAAAATGCTGCAGGAGAGAAGTCCAAGGAGGGTTGCGAAGCAAAAGTAAATTCATGCTGTCTGCTGCATTGTAAGGTGGGATTAAGTAGGTACTAACTTGATCAAAATGTGGGGACACAAGAGCATCCCACTGGAGAGCATTATTCTGAAAAATCGCTCGTAAGAATGTGGTAAACGGTTTCCATAGTCTATAGCATCTTAGAACTTACTAGGTCTTAATTTTGATATAAAACATAGTGTAGTAAATGAGAACGATGCAAGAGAAAAAGAGCAAATAAAGGCAGACTGAGCCCCAGGATTACAGGTATCAAGTGACTAAAATGGGCTGGCCGTGTAGCAGGCAGCATCTGCTATTATCTGCATGTGGCTGTTGTCAGCCTGTTCTGCATGGCTGTCTACCTCATACTGACTATTCCTATTAAAGCCTGGTATCCATACTACCAAGAAGACAACATACAGAAGTACTGTATATGCTGGAGAGAGTTCTGAGTTGTTAGCTACCTGCAGTCACTATTAGTGTGTTTAACACACTTGCAAGTGTTTAAAACACAGTCTTTAATGCCAAACAATCCAGTGATCAAAAGAAAACTTAGGGTTCTTTCAACTCATTGTCAAAGAGAGTAAAATCTCTTTGAAGGTTCAGCCAAAATTTCAATATTTCAGCAGATACTTGTGAGTGCGTCGAGCCCTGTGGTCTTATCTCTCTATTATAAAGGACCCATTTGGCATTCTTAATTTTGTGGCTTTACACTCCTCAAATTATTCCTTTATTATTAGCTCTACTATCTGGCAAAAGTTTTCTATTTTTGATTTGCTTAAAATTCACTGAAGAAACCAAATTTGATTTTACTTTTGTTAGTGAGATTATAGTATGGTGTAATCTGATCTCTAGCAAATCTATTAAAAAGCTATTATCATTGCTACTAAGTGCTAGCGCTTTGTGAGGACTCATACCCATTTAAGACTTACCGGTACTTTGAATAATCAAATTGTTATCCAATACGCTTATTTTGAAGGATTCGAGCTGCACCTGAGACATGGTTTGAATGCCTTAATGCTGGCAACCCGTATAATATGCTGTTAGTTTATTACAGATGCCTGCCTCCTGGAGTCGAGAATAAGATAGGCATTAGTGTGACATACAAACAAGCATCACTGGGCTGAATAATGGCCATGACACTAACTGAAAGCTAAGGCGTTGGGGGAATGGACGAGCTGGTGAATTTCTTAACTTGGCTGATTTGAAAATTTAGGTGCTCATGTGATATGAGCCACACTGTGCGGTATTC
>QQSS02227804.1:0-10420 GCA_003687565.2 Craspedacusta sowerbii | reverse complement strand
CACATCCGTTAATATTGCCTAAGAAATCACACATTTCTCGCTTAATTGTAAAAATGTGTCACGAAAAGATCATGCATTAAGGTCAAGGCATAACCATGCAAGAATTGCGAGCTCAAGGCTTTCACGTTGTAGGCGCATCAGGGATCATCGCAAAGCATATTCGAGGTTGCATAGAGTGTAGAAGGCAACGCAGGCCTTTAGAGTCCCAGAAAATGGCCGACCTTCCAAGTGAGAGACTTACGCGTAGTCCCCCATTTACTTATGTTGGGGCGGATTGCTTTTGGTCCGTTTCTCGTTCGCGACTTTAGGAAAGAGATAAAGCGCTGATGGTGTCTTATTCACATGCATGTCATCACGTAGTATTCATCTCGGACTTCTTGATGATCTTACTAGTGACGACATCATTAACGCCCTTCGGCGACTCATTGCTATAAGAGGCCCAATAAGGCAATTAAGGTCAGATCAAGGATCGAACTTTGTTGGAGCAGCTCACGAGTTCCATAAGAATTTTAAAATTCAGAATTTCTTCATGGACAATAACATCGACTTCGTGTTTAACACTCCACGAGCTAGTCATCAAGGAGGTGTATGGGAGAGACAGATTCGAACGGTGCGTAGTGCTTTGAACTCAATGCTTTCTCTCCATAAAGGCTCGATCGACTCCTCAACTATACGCACTTTCATGTATGAGGCCATGGCAATCGTCAATTCAAGGCCACTCAATACTGTAGAGGGTGATATCAATCCGATCACTCCAAGTATGCTGTTAACTATGAAGACCAAGGTCGTTCTACCCCCACCTCCTGGAGAGTTCGAGGATGCAGACTTAGATTCTCGCAAGCGTTGGAGGAAGGTCCAAAGTCTTGCAAATACGTAGAGTATTTACATGCGCTGCAGCCAAGGCCCAAGTGGCAAGGGGCAAAGACTAACGTTAAAGTAGGTGATATTGTAATACTTAAGGAAGACATAGCCTCTCGGAACCACTAGCCCCTTGCCAAAGTAGTTGAAGCAGTTCCTAGTAAAGACGGCTTGGTTCGTCACGTTAAGATTCAAATGTCAGACAGCGATTTCGATGAAAAAGGAAGACTTCGTCATGAGCCTCGGTTTTTTGACAGACCTGTGCAATAATTGGTAGTTTTATGCTCATCGTAACCTGAATGTATTAAGTATTTGTTGGAATTGGTTGCCACATTCCAAGGTGGGGAGTGTTACGATTATGCTAGGTAGGCACATTGGCCTTCCGATCCACCCCACCCCCATACTTGGAATTTTGGAACTGTAACCGTGACTCAGCATGACGAAGGAGGGGTGCGGGCTTGCCTTTATGCTGTTTTGGCATGTGTTGCAGTTTTTTGGGTGTATTGCACCACGTTTCGTCAGCGTTTTTCTTGCACTGACAGTCTCTGCCTCGCTATATAACGTGACGTGCTTCACAACTAGTTCAGTCGTCTAGAGTCACTCAGTCATTGTGGGTACCTAGTGTCATCTAGGCCCATTTCAGTTCAGGCGGCAGAAGTCCGTCATCGTTCACACTCGTGTTTACGAGTGGTGTCACATTACTACAGAAAGTATCCGAGGTGTGGAAGAGGACAGCGGTATGTAAATTATAAATATTTTCGCATACATTAAAGATGTATTATAGAATCCATGAATGTATGATGTTGTTATATTGGCTACGCCTTTACTGTAGACTTTGTGTTGTTATGTTACAAACTTCCTACGAACCACACAGTCGGGCTAACCATGTTCTCATAAACTGAGCAAATATTCCCTTTCCCAATGTAGCAAATTTAATTTATTTAATTGGGGCCTGGGCCAGAGTTCTTAGCGTGGGTTTTGTAGAGCGTTCTGGTTTTACCGGTTTTCTCGCCCCATACACCGTGAGCGCATATGTGTTGCAATTTTATTAGATTCTTCATTCATTACGAGTTTAAGAGTAAAGGCTGATGGATTGCGAGTTTTAGAGTTTAAGTCTACGAGTTCAAGATCAAGGTCGATCAAGAGTACAAGAAGCTGAGAATCAGTAAGCCTTTTGAGTTTAAGTTCAGATTACGCAGATTAAAAACTAGTCGTCTCTCGCACTGTCTTAGATAGAGTAGGCTTTCACGACGATTTTTGTTTATTGAATAGAAAAGGAGTTTGGAGTAGGAAAACCCGAGTAGCAGTCATTTAGTTTCTACAATACCCAACGTCGCCAGAAATGATTTAGAGTATCGTCACATTGCTGAGCAAGATCTGAGGCTTCTTGGTGGTCCATGAGATGGTTGAAGTCTGAGGTATCTTCGGGGTTATTCGAGCAGGATAAATAACGCTTTCCGTAACACAAGTGGGACGGCGTTAGTGGCACTCCGTACAATCGCTTTGTCCACATCATCCTCGTAAAAGTAAGTGAGAGGTCTGGTATTGATCACTGCCTCAATCTCGCAGAGGACCGTACTCATTTCTTCGTAGGTAATTTGAGCAGATCACTATGACTTTCTGAGGTAACGCTTTGTTGATCTTACGAGGCTCTCAAACATGCTTCCTCACCATGGAGCCCTAGGGAGGTTGTACTGCCACTTAATGCAGTGTTTCATCGCAAAACATTTTTCTTGGGCGTTTCTCGTCAATCCCTAACATTGTGTTTGCTTTTTCTTCTCCACTAATATCAATACAAACTATTACAGATTAAAAACAATTTTTAAAAATGTAGTAGCTAATCTTATACTAAAACGCAGCCGACTCTGTCGCCATTAAAGCAGTAGCTCATTGTTAGGAACTTGACCGCGTTGTCACGCAACCTTATTAGACCTTATTATTTACTCTTATTAGAAGCTCATTTGCGGGGTGGCGCATGCTTTTGTCGAATATCTACTGGTAAACCTTATTTATAGCTGCGTTTTTGTAATGGGGTGTCCAGAGTGTTCGACCGATTAGTACAGATTATCTCCTGCTATCGCTGTGAACCAATTATGTAGGAGGAGCTGTAGTTACCCATTCGGATGGGAAATCGGGAAGCGCCTGTGACTGCGTGTGAGCGCATTGGAAGCAGCGATTAAATTAGTGAGTGGCCATGTTGTGTGACCACCTTCAAGAAGCGTTTGATGGAGACGTTGGAAAACTTTTCAATTTCAGGCATGCTGCAATGCCTAAGACAGAGATTGCTTAAGATACTGAAAGCGACTTAAGTTGTAGTGTACTTAAATGCCTATCTGGCTCTGTTTGGCGTATTTTAAAGCGAAGAAAAGCGCGCAGTATTGACATTTGGTCGAAAGTGACCACTAGCATGCTAACGTGGCGTGTAGTATTCATGTATAACCATTCGAAAGTATATGAAATATGGCGAAGCAGTGTTTCTATCGGACATCCCAATGCCACGGTAAAATCCCAGGAGCTTAAGTCACTTTTGGCTCTAAGCTCCCTTCGTCGCTTTAAGCTCCCTAAAGGTGGATTTCCATATCCAGAAAATTTTCCGCGGATAGAACGGATCAAAAGATGCCGCTGATTGATTGCCAATAAGAGTTTTATCGCAGCGGAATCTTTTCCGTACCGCTCTGTCCGGGCAGCATATTTCCAATTCCCACATCGCTAGATCACATTTGCATAATGCCCGCGAAAAACACTTGGCACCTGTATGTAGCCCTGATCTTGCATGGCTTTTGCATAACCCTTGCATCAGCCAAAACAGAGCAGGAGCTGCCATTAGAGTTCAGCCAACATCTTTGTCGAGGCGTCGTCTTAATGTTACAAGAGGCAGTAAGCGCCTGGCCTCAGGCAGGCCACCTTGTGGCAGTAAACCCATATCTTCCAAGCAACCGTAGTGTCTTTCCATAAACATTGCAGCAAATGTTCCCTATGCCAAGACATACGGAGTTCATTAAGGATTAGAATTAGAAAGATTGAGAACAAGGTATCAATAATTTGAGCAGATTTTTTTTCTTATCATTGTAAACTGTACAAAAGTTCTCTCAATGATGTACTCTTTTCCACATTTTATGAGTAATTAAATGGTCATTAGTTTTATGTTCTTCTTAGACATGCTAAAATTTGACTTCTGAACTTGAGTGCAAGCCTTTGTCAGTATTAATGTTTTTACATATAGGGCAGATTAGAGTTGAACCTTTTTTAATTATGATTATTTTGAAATAATTGTTATGCACAGTTTGCATCACTATCCGAACAAAATGATGAAGGAAATTTGACATTTGCATTGGCTCCAAAATGCTTATCTTACTTGCTTATAAACAAAAGAAAGATGTACTTCAGCAATTAAAATGCTTGAAGATACTTAGTAAAAGCCTGGGAAAAGATTTATTCATCAAGATCTAACCCAAAATACATAGTGTAGCCATAGAAACCTGTCATGCAGGGTTTGTACTTCACATCTTGTAACATTTACCTGCAAACAATAAGCAGGTTTTTAATGAACTAACATTCATGAAGACGGAGAAGAGCTAGTGATAATACCGAAATAAAACTGTTCACTTATTAACAGAGAGAAACTTTGAAATAGTTACAAATGCGTGAAATCCTAAGTTAAGTCTTCAATAGCAGCATCTAGAGAATTACCTGCTGTGCCAGGTGCGAATGGAAACCTAGTACCCTGATCTTGATCGTTTTCTAATCCTGCACTAGAATAATACATCGCCGAGACGAAGAATATTATACAGGAACAGGAAGGAGGTCTTCGTATTCGAGAAAAGCCCAAACTAGACGAACAAGAGTCTTTCTTGTAAGCTATCGCTTAAGGATAGACAGGCATAAAATTAAGCGCTTCAAATCAATAGATCTTTCAGTTTGCAGAAGGGATCGTGAAGTGCGCTGCATACATACATATCGAGCGTAACAATCGGTAACACCATCACTGCTTTACTGATCCGACCGCAATGTTAGTCGCAGAAATGAGGCGTAAATTAACTCCCATAGCCATCAACTAACATGGCAGGTTCTGATAAACTGATACCGTTTCCTCCTGTGTTCATCTGTCAGATATACTGTCACTTGCAGATGAACCTAGTAAGTAGGTTTAAACACATTATGTAGTCGAAGCTAGATTGGAACCCCTGTACCAAGGCTTCGCGCGCAGGGGATCCCTGTCTAAATTAGGGCTACACACAGATGCCACGTCCTTTTCGCGGGCATTATGCAAATGGGTTCTAGCGATGTGGGAATTGGAAATATGCGTCCGGGCAAAAGTTGAACCTTAGCCAACTTTTAGAGATTTCTGGCGGCAAACTTTTGAAACGAGCCAATCAGCGCCTCAGATCGAAACTATATTTGACGGGTGGATCAGTAGGGCTGTAAACGCCAGCCAGAAAGCACGGAGCAAGTGCAGATCCCGCAGGATCTTGGACAAATGTTATCAATATGGCAGTCGCAGCAGCAGTCGCAGCAAGTTGTTCAAAGGCCCCCAGTTGTGAGGCACACTAGTGGCACAAAGCAGTCGTCCGAAGCCATCGAAAGCGAGGGGAACTTGGGCGATAGTATTGCTATAGAGCTGGTAAGATCTTACCCCTGCCTATGGGATTGCTCTTTGAGCGCCTACAAGGACGCGCATAAGAAGCAACAGGCATGGGAGAACGTTTCACGCGAGCTCGGTTTGCAGGTGATCTGTTGCAAACCTTTGCGCGCTTATTTTGTACTCGCAATTTATTTGTCGCGAAGACCTTGCTGACGAATCAAAGGTGCAGATGCCATATCAGTTCATTAAGTTTACCAATTACCGTCCGGCGGAAAATTTGCCAAGTGGAAAATGGTCATCAGAAAAAGTTCTGCGGACCAATTAGCGGCATCTTTTGATCCGTTCTGTTCGCGGAAGATTTTCTGGATATGGAAATCCAGCTTTAAGGACATGCGGCTTGGGGAATATTCCGCTCTGCGGTTAGACACAAACAGAAGAATAATTGGCGTAGAGAATAGGAGGCGGCACAGTCGAACACTGTGCATGTTCCAAGTTCGCAGCCGGTTCCAAGTTGACAGCCGACGGAGTTTAAATGAAAATGCATTTTCCCACGCCACCACGTGGATTCCAGACACATTCCAAGCCTCACATTAAAAGGATAATTGGGATCCAGCGTCATTGGCTACATTGGCTGATGTAGTGAAGCGAGTTGCGGGACCTCTATTTAACATGCACACACTAAGCTCTCTCAAAGCTTACCAGTGTTCTTTCAAGCATACTCCAGGTGCATAACTCTGTCGGAAGGCCATCCTCAACCACACTTTTCTTTATTTTTGCGATTTCTGAACTTTACAAGCAAAAATAAATAAAACCATATACTAGCACTTGCAACATGTACTAGCAGCAGTATGCGTTAACATCCATGATGGAGGCAGGCTTGTCACTTCGCATAATCTCCATGCAAATTCAAATAGAATTAGACAGACTTGCAATCAATTAGACCGAATTACGGTCATTTACCTCCCTGGCGCCATGTGGTCAAGCTGCGGAACGCACTTTTTTTCAGGACGCGGTAATTTCGGCGAACCGCAAATTTTCTTCCGATATTGGATCACAAACATTGTGTGTTTCAACGTGGATCCGGCTGTCAACTTGGAACCTGCGCAGTCCTTTGCTGACAGTATGTACTTTTTCTTTTGGAATATTTTGGGCATGGAAGGAGTAAATGTGATGCATAACGACTCACGGTGTAGACACGGTAACCGTGTATGTTTACCACACAGTGGTACATCATCCGCTGATTCAAGAAGAAATTTTTTCAATTCCTGCCTAAACATCCTAAGTGTTGAACTCTCTTTAGCAGTGCTATACAATCCTCGGTTGCATGGGGTCCAAAGGTTCCTATGATGTGATGGATAATCAGCTTTCTCCCTTGGAAAATCTTTCACTATAGCCAAATTTTGTCAATCCGCGTTAGTAACAAGGGCTGACTCTTTTGAAATAATAGCAGAAATTCGATTACAGTCAAACCACTTTTCTATAAGCCTAAGTTGCATGGTATAAGTATGATATAGTTCATTTATATTTCCATGTGAGAGGAAAAAACTGATTTCATATGCTTCCTTCTTCATGTTAATCATTTCATTGCTTTCCTTCATCTAATTACTGCATGTGCTTATAATGCAGACACTGTTTTTTAGGAACTTAGGCACTGCCAGAATGTAAAAGCCAGAACTCAGATGACCTATTTGAAAATTTAATTCAACATGGCAGAAATTTTCGTTAGGTGATTCCAAGAACATATGAGAAAGGCAGCAGCAAGTCTCAAAGTAAGCTTTTAGTTAGATTACTAGAAAATCTTTCTGGTGTCAACTACAGCTACTTAGCATAGTTTAACGTCTTGATTTTAATGCCTGGTATTCTGGCTTAGATGCTGTTACAGAAACTCATTCTTACTTAAGTTTTTGGACACAAGCAACTAAAATGACCTTGGATATTTCTGATTTGAGGCGTTTGGGTTACTTGCAAATTGTATCTTAGTGTGCGGTACTGTAAGAAAAATGCAACTGCTGGGTCACTTGTGGTACGCTTGCGAAACGTCGCAATTTTTGGGCGTTTTTAATTGAAATCAGACACTTATTTAATGGACAAAAATCACTTCTTAAATATAGAAACCCTATATACCTTCCTTTACTTACGAGAAACGTCCACGAAGCCAATATCTCTGACTGGAAACCGTTCCCTTAATTTTGCGCGACTTTGTGACTCATAAACTTTTCACGTAAAACAAATGAAACCATGCCTCACGTACACGGCCAAAACAACAGCCAACGACATCTAAAAATCAGCTAAAACGTAGTATGATCCATCCAACAGCCATTCATGCCCCAACTGAAGTTTGCTAGTGGTGGTCTGGTGATTGCCGTCGGATTCGTACCTGGGGGCCGTCGCATCAGAAGCCTGCTCCTTACAGCAAGAAATCCAGTGCAGTTTGATTATTGCCCCGCCACATGTTTTGACTTTCCAACGCGTATGCGTGGCTTACGATTTTCTGCGCAAGCGATTGGTTGCCGCTCTCGAAAGGGCGCGAACTATGCCAGAATATCGTGCCGCGGGAAACCCAACTCGCACGTGCTTTTCCTGCAATGGCGAACAATATTTTCAGTTGCGATAGCAAAACAGCAATCTCTTTCTGGCTATGCTAATAAAGTTTGCTAAGGAATGCAGTAACAACCTATTTGGTGGTCAGTGTGCATCACAAATTTCCTCACTGATGACAGTGATGCATGACTTACTTTGTATAAAGTAAGCCAAGCAGTGATGCCAAACAAGCAGGGCTCGTTAAGTACGGTCGCAAGGAACGCAAGCAGCAGAATAGAAAAAAAAGCGAACATGTTTCACGAATTATTTTCTTTTTCAAGACGGTTGATGGTTAAGTGCTGACTACTTGTCTTGTCAACGTACCTGCTGCAGATTTTAGAATTCCTATGTTTTAGGCTAATAATTGTCACTTGACCATTCACAATTTCGTTTAAAAGTCTAAGGAAAATGCAAATCATAAAAAGACTTTGATCTTACTCTTATGCACATATTTGTGAATTCAGAAGAATACGTCTGCACGTCAGTGGAAGAGGCTTAATTCGCTTATGCTGAAACATTTTCATCACAAGTAGCAAACCAATACCAAAACAGGTTTGACGGGCTACAAAAGTAGTAGAAATTATGGGAACTCTGTTGCTTGACTTCGCAGAGTTTTGCTCACAGTGGTCATAGCACCAATAATTTCAGCAAAATTACTGTTTGCTTGCTTACGGACAGTATTGTCTATAGTCAAAGCGCACTATCCTGTTGCGTTTGTGGACTCTGTGTGCACGACAAAATTCTACATTACCTGCCTTTTGCAGTTCGCCCAATCGAAAGTTTCACCACCACTTTTGCATTCTCAGTTACCTTTCGAGCAAGATTGTCTATGTTCAGCTGTTGTTGAAATATATGTGTGCAATTTAAGTAGACCATACTGAATATTGTTTAAAGCTCAAAGTGCAGAAGATGGAATGCAGGATGCAGACATTCAATGTGGCAAAGATTTGGTTGACAAGGTGGCATCTACGTTGAAATCCAAGTGCCTGGAGCTGCACGCAAGTACATTGCATATGTGACTGGTCATGGAACTACTTGAAAGAGTTCGGACAGCAGAATAGCCATCGCATTTATGCATAAAAGGATCGAGCATACCTCCACACAACAACAGCAGAGCAGGTATTTGTGTGTAACCAATACCAGATAGAGTTACTCGTGGTGCAAATCTTTGCCTGCGAGGCTGCCTCCAAAGATAGATGGAGGTCTGCACCTAGCAAAGAGGCCTAGAAACCTAGTTTATAAAATTTTTCATCGTAATGCTATGTTGGCCACCAGTAATCTTGCAAGTAATTTTTCATTTACTTTGGTACAAGGATTTTAATGTGCTGCTTAAGAAACCTTGGTCGAAAGAACTCCATATAACTTAGGGCTACTATAGGAACGTTTGCTCCATCACTTAGTTTCTGAAATTCGCCTCTAAATCAGGTTAGCCACTGCTTCAGTTTTAAAAGTTTTCGTTAATTCTGATTAAAAATTTGTTTTTAAATGTACATTAAAAACGTACATTCAAAAAAAATTTACGAATACTGCAAGTGAAACAAACTCTCAGAATTTTTTTGGTTAATCTATCTGACCATGCAGTTATCTGGTACACGTTTGATTTACACCTCAGAAAAAGATATTCCAAAGAACGATGACTTCATTACTTTTTTTCTACTGCGAGATACTTCAACGCTATCAAACCCTAACAAATGCGATTGCGATCAATTCGATGATTTTAAGCAATTTTAGATATGCATGCATGTAGATCCGCACATAAAAAAGGATTATAAAGCTCCCTTGTTGGAGAGACATCGTGCGATTCCGTTGATGGGAAGACATCTACGTGAACTACTGACGATGAAAGTTAATCGAACTTACTTGTATAGGTTCAAGCAACTTTAGATAGTGACAGTGATTTACATTGAGTAAACTAAAACCAACCCCATGGCGGACGACATTGTTTTCCTTTAGTTATGCATGTTTTTTTTAAGGTACATGCAAAATAAATAAAAACCTGCCTCGTCCAACCATCCACTTGCGTTTTTTATTGACCATCATTTAGGTCACCGTTAAGTCGGCGTCGAAATAATCGTGATTGGCAGGATTTGCAACGAGGCCAGCCAATCAGCGCCGTATCTTTCCCTAAGCAGACGCTTTGTTAAGTCAAAATATGCGTCCCCTCCCCCGAAACCAGTCTAGAATTTTATGAGATCGCGTGCGACACTGTAGATGTATTAGATGGTGGTGGTCTCTTTGTTCTCCAATTAATTCGACCTTGTACGGTTCGCTCATATACAGGTGCACTCGCGTTAATCCGCCACTTGTTAATCCGCCAAATTTTTTTATCCGCCAAAATTTTACAGCACGAATTCATCCCTATGGTAAAATTACTTGTTAATCCGCCAATTCGCTGTTTGC
>QQSS02227793.1:0-10421 GCA_003687565.2 Craspedacusta sowerbii | reverse complement strand
TGATGATGATGATGATGATGATGATGATGATGATGATGATGATGATGGTGGTGATGGTGATGATGATGATGATGATGGTGGTGGTGGTGGTGTTGTTGGCGGTGATTCCAGCTTAAAAATGGAGTGACTGATATAGCTGCAGAGTTGATCTTTTCCGGTACGCAGATGGCTAAACTCACGCATGAGGAATGGAGTGATGTTGCAAATAATCATGGTTGAGTCGGATTTGCCCAATGATGGACCGAACAGTCCACGTAAGGGCGCAAGATACCACGCCAATGCTGCTTCCTAAGAATTTCAACACATTACCGTAAGTGCTTCAGAAATAAATAAACTACGAACCGATGTTCCAGGAAATTCAGTTGAACAAAATAGATAAAATTTTGTCGACGAGGAAGATTAGTTGAAACAAGAGTTCATTCAATAAGATCTGAAATTTGGCCTTGCAGAAAATTTTGCAGATGATAAATGATTGTGAGATATCTCGCTTACTTTTGTCAAAGCGTTGGTTACAAGATGGTTCCGGAATAATTTTTCAATCATTTTCCTACTCTCGTTCACATTGACTTTTTTTTGTCTCTGTTTTGCTCTAGTTAGCACTTAAACTTCAAATCGAAACAACTTGTAAAAATTGTCTTAGAAAAGTCTTAGAAAACCACGTAGTCAATGAACATCGCAAGGAGAAGTTATGATGAAATTAAGTTTTCAATTTAGCACCCTAATATGTCAAATTACAAGTTATAATAAGTTATAGAGTCATTGAGGTATTACCAACACTGCCATTATTATCAAAGATATTGCTACTAACTTTGCAAACTTTGTCTTTCCAACATTATCTCAGCTATTTATCTTTGATGGCTTATCATACAGAGATGTATTCTTAAGCGATAAGGCTCCTGAAAACCTCAAGCGAGTAGGAGCTTTTAAAATTATCTCGAATGTTCAGCCTCCACCAAGAATATTCGTCAAATTAGTCAACATATTTGAAATGTTTTTACCCACGCTATTGGCCAAAACGCTAATTTTTCGTCCGTTAGGGCTTAGCAGTTAGATACTATTGTTTGAAAGTATTCTCTTTTTAATAACAAACCCATGCATATTTCAAGAAATTATGAGGCATTGTACGTATATCGCATTAAGCAATGAAATTAGTACTGTTTCAAAGCTATGACACTCCAAGTCAGACTTGTCACAAATATGAGTTGAGGAGCCGTAGGAGAGCCGAAAGAACCGGAATGACCATCACTGCTTTAGTCTCTATATTTCTCGAAGAAGCTTGACCGCTGAGCAAGAAACTGAGCAATGGCTAATTCATAATTGATGATTCCCGCATTATTACCACCTTTAAGCTTGTATCCCAAATTTAACATGAAATAAAACAATTTTTGCTGGTGAAATATCTAGCAGGAATAATAGAAGCTACACGAACAAACTTTACTAAGCCGAGCAAGTTCAAACGTATTTTCATAAAAGAGGCCTGAATAGTGCTGAGAGCGACTTCATCAATTGTTGCTCTGCCCTAATAGTGCCATAACATATGGTTTTTTCTTTGTTGAACTTTGGCACTGTTTATTTTTTTTGGCACTGATGCAATCTTACTCGTGAATCCTTCAAGAGCGAGAGCATCCAATTACAGGACCATCCGAAAGGTAGAAAACCACCATCTACATGAACGCATTCTATGCCAACTTCATGTTCCATCGAATTGGGTAGTTGTGCGTGAGTTCTGCTTTCGCTAAATCGGGGTTTTATATTCTATGTCCGTTAGCATTTTGGGAGATAGTAGTAATAAAGCAAGTATTGTCTATATAGGCGTACGAGAACAAAGCGAAATCACGAAAGGCGTAAATAACAATACCATGGAAGCAGAAATCCAAAGATTTTGAGTTACGTAGAAAAATTTCTGTGTCTTTTGCTTTTAGATTTCGACCCGTCGCACCAATGTCGTTCAGCTGCATGTCTATCCTCTCACAAATGACACCAAGTCATCAAGATGTGCTGAGGGTCTTCTTTGGTATGATAGGGATCATCGCATCACTCCTAAACTTCAGCATCATATCTCTTTTCGTAGTCGAAAGATCCCTGCGTACGTTCACCAATGCCTTGTACATATCCTTAGTTGTGTCGGATTTGCTGATAGGCTCAGTGCTATCCCCTTTATCGGCGATACAACTGTCACTTTCGGCCGTAAACAAGAGTT
Source organism: Craspedacusta sowerbii (assembly GCA_003687565.2). Taxonomy (NCBI): domain Eukaryota; kingdom Metazoa; phylum Cnidaria; class Hydrozoa; order Limnomedusae; family Olindiidae; genus Craspedacusta; species Craspedacusta sowerbii. The sequence goes on along the minus strand of QQSS02227793.1, from coordinate 8,221 downwards.
GCTTTGTCAATAAAATTGCTTCGCTTGTCATCGGCTTTCTGACCACGCCTTTTTTGACCGTGAGCGCTTTGGCCTATGATCGTCTACAATTCGTAACGCGAGCCAATACATACCGGATGTTTATGACCGTCCGCAGAAAGATGTTCCTCATTGCCACTCCTTGGGCGATGCCACTGATTTTAATTACATCAAGGCTAGCCGATGAGAGATCCGTTTCTTGGATTATAATAGCTACCTTCGTTTCAGGCTACTCTTTGCTTATCATAAGCTATACACGGCTTATTTGCTTTCTCCGCAATTGTCGGGTGTCATTCGACAGGGCTGCCGGGAACGACGCTGCAAGTTTTACTCGTATTGCTATCTTGCGACGAGAACAGAAAGTGTCTCATCTGATTCTTCTCATTATATTGACGCTAATCACTTGCACGTTTGGGCTCTGCATCTATCGGATTTCCGCGTTAGCTAACTTCTACACGAAAGGCGGCTTGAAATTCTTCAAAGATCAAGGTCCAGTGATATATGGGTACTGTCAGTTGCTGGTTCAGTCAAGCTCTATTCTCAATCCCGTTTTGTATTTTGCAAAGCATAAAGATTTTAGGAAGGCTCTCATAAGGAGACTCCGCGTAAGCATGCAACCATCCAGACACACAATCCGCGCTACTACTGTTCATCCTCGACAACATACGCATATGGTTTGTGAACTTGCTAGTGGAGTTTAGCAAACCAGTCAATTTAAAAGCCATGCAGTTGTTTGAGAATTCTCACAAATACTGTTGCTTGAGCAGGACGTGTTGAGTGCATCCTTAAAGAATGTTCTGCAACAAAATAAGGCAAACGTTTCATTGCTTAGTCAGGAATGCTTTCAATTCAATTACTACGATATCTCAAAGTCAATTATAATCAAACCTACTTGGTCCTGTCCTTGCCAACCTTTTCATGGGTTTCCATGAGCGCATGTGGTTAAGTAACTGTAGCATTCCAATGCCTATATTATATCGTCGATATGTTGACGACACATAATCATCAATAACTATTTAAAAAATAATAATAATAAATTCCCGGTTTGCATCGTATTCTTTGGGTGGCACGATTCCTTACTGATCTGTGTCATACTGCAAATATACCTTGATGTATGAGGATGGCAATACGCTCACTGGAGGAGAGTGCTTATCTTAAGCGATGCAGATTTTGGTTCTTCCCATAAGAGACAAATATCGCTCGCTGACAGTATTCGACGCAAGCCACTAGTTCCTCCAAACTTTATACCTGTCAGCAATAGTCTGTAGCTGATGTAGATGATATTCTGAGTTTCTTTTGTCCTGTGGTCAAGATCGACTTCTGGGAGGCTTTGTGGACTTACTTGTGAATATAGTTTGTTGTGTTGATGACTTACATGGTAAGGCATACACAGAAATCTTGAGTTGTTTTAAGCTTGAAGTCGAGATGACTTTGCCGTGACAACCTAAATAATAATTTTGCTGCAAATCCGCTTTGTTGTGGTGAAGAGCAAATGTTCTTGAAAGTTGGCTAGATGTATATCTTAGAGTAGTAGGACCAACAAAATAACACTACGTAGTCGACAATGTTTAAAACCAAGACGATACGTAGCCAATCTCATCCCAGACTCTAAACTTTCTGATTCAGGTTATTCATTCAACTGCAAGTTTTTCAATTGTGCATTCGCTTTAATTAGATTCTAAGATTCATTCCCAGGCCAAGGAATACAGTAATTACCGGTCTCCAAAACGCCCTATCTTTAAAGAGATGCCCAGAGGAGGACCTAACAAGGTTGTGTGAACGCTTTGAGGAGTTTTTTCCCTTTGCTTGGAGGGTATATATCTGCCGTTAACTCCTTAGTAAGCGCAAATGACGTAATCTCGCGGCAGTTGCTTACAAGATGGCCACGGGTCTGCAGTCGTTACTGATGGAGAAGCTATGGCTCGCATGTTATTTATTTAGTTATCTATTGATTTCTTTGATAGTCTAACTGTAGCCCAAAACCCTAACTCTAGCAATATTATTAATCCTTACCCTAATTCTAACCCTAACCCTATTATAAAACAAGCTCGAGCAATCTTCAAGCAATTGAATTTTTCGATAAAATAAAATAAAACTTTTCAAAGGCAGTTAATTTAGGTATCCTGGCTTGTAGCCGCAGCCATATTGACTTTCCCGGCTTGTCGGCATGATCAATCGCCGATTGAGGGGTAAATGGTAGCTTTACAGACTGCATTTCGTCTCAAGTCAACATCTAAGCAGCCAGGCAGGTATGCATGCAAGCAGTATCACAGACTGCAAGCAGACACCACAATCAGCCTAGTAACTTGAGTGTGAAGCTAAGCAGATAACTTCGTAAATTATCCTGGCATGCAGCCGCAGCCAATCGCAGATTGAGGAGTAAATGGTAGCTTTACGGTACGGAAATAGGATTCAGAACACTCTGATAGCGGTCAACTTTGTCTGAAACCAGAAAATATTCTGCGAACAGACTCCTTAAAAAAAGATTAAATCGACATTTCAGGAAAACTGGAGTTTTCTGTGAAATAGTTACTTGGCGCATCTCGTATGTCTCTCTCTCTCTCTCTTCTCTCTCGCATCTCTTATATCTCTCATGTCGCAAGTAGGAAGACCCTGTGCTTCCTATTTTTTCTTCTGGATTCATCCAGCCTTTCATGGTCTGTACTCTGACATATTGAGTGTAACGTTGTCAAGCTATATTTAGTAGCCAGGACCTAAGAAGCCTCAATGCTAGTTGCTTATTCAAAATATTTACCACACATACGAGCGCAAACATCAGGTCAAACTCCTTCAATTTTAAACAGTTCATGTCGATGTGGTCATAGGCTCACAGCAGTTCAACCTATGATTTCAACTAACATAGTCATATGCTAAACATGTCGAGCTATACCATCAGTGCAGTAGTTAAATTTACATGAAATGATCTTTATGAAGAGCCAATTATTTCACCAAATCTCTGGAACTATGATACATGCGATAATGATATTCTTGCCCCGCACATGATAGTTAAACTCTTTAAAGCAACAAGAATAACAACAAAAACAACAGCAACAACAACAACAACAACAACAACAACCGCAGCAGCAACAATTCATTTCCCAATATTTGAATCGTGTCTAAAGGATTGCCCAGCTTTATCATAAAAAGTCTTTCATAAATGCAATAATTGGATTAGGAAACATCCTCGTTAGCCATGGCTAATATTTTTGAGAATGCCACCGTATTCTGGTCTAAGAAATGCTACGAAAGGCAAAAACAATAGTAGCATATTAGCCCAGATTTCAAATACGCAAGTAAATAAGAAGCACCTAATAACATAATGTAAAGGTTTAAATATAACACTGGCAAACATAAGCAACTGCAGAATAAAGAAAATTAGTAGATACACAAATAGAAGACAAGCTCCTGCTAAGAAAAAAATCGAAGAAGTTTTAAAAAGCTGCTTTCGCATATTGTCATCAGTGGAAGGAAGCATCAACAATTACTGTACACAACATGACTCTCATCGAAGTGGTATAAAAGTAAAGAATATCCCTTCTTACAGCATTTTTCAAGAATTCATCCATTTTTCAGAAAAGCTTTCAGCAAAACTGGAGCACTTAGCGAAGGTAATGATTGAGCGACGAAGTTTCAGTTGAACAAAGTGCTGTTGCCTATTTAAGTCTTTGTGATTTTGGAGAAGATATGTTTGTATTGACAGTATCATTTTGAATCCCGCAATAATTTATATGCAATAACACAACTATGTGAAAAAAAAAATGACACGTCTAACTTAGTCTTCAAACGACTTCATGTATAAAGAAGTTCGTTAACCATTAAAAAAACTCGAGCATCGTAATTTAAAAAAGGAAATTGTCCAACTAAAACTTAGCTTCCAAACTAATTGTTACTAAAAGTAATGGTCTCCTCCCGTATTCCATTGTTGTCGTAAAAAGCAACATATATTGCATTGAAAGATCTATCGTCCATCAACAGGCTACATATTTGATTTGCTATTACTTCAGTGATGAAGTAAGTTGCTTTGTGGTTTAAATGGCGCAGTACATGAAGCGTTAATTGAGAAATTACATAGAAGTAACTTTTATTATGATTAATGTGAGTCAGCTTAGATTTCTCTCGTTAATGATGATAGTATGTATTCGGCTGCTCTTAAACGGTATGTAGCGAACCAAAGTTATCGTGCGACAGCTTATTAAAAACGAGGATCAGGACCTGTCTCCTGCGCTTTGGTTTGTATCCAAATTTATAGCTCTGACCGAAAGCAGATGGTAACTCACGGATACCACTATTGATTCTTCAATTTCGCTTCTTCATCCATGAGAAAATGAACATCCTTGTGAAAACTTTATGAAGAAAGTGAAGTCTGTTGAAGGCAAATGCGACTTCGCCATCTGGAATGTTCCAGGCAGGTGCTGGGGCGCAAGCTTGACTCTCTAGCTTAAATATAGTTACATCACCTGCAGTACAGGAAACAGAGAAGCTCGCAAAAGTTCAAATAATCCTTCGACAAACAAACATAACGTCAAGTATGATCAAAATTAATTTCTTTCCTTCCTCAAAATAAAACTTTCCATTTGTTTATTACTTAAATTGGAGACAAAACCGAATTGTTATAAAAGAATTATATTTATAAAGGATTTTAAGATCGGCTTTGGAACGAATGTGTCTAAAATTGCAGACAGAAAGCCACTGCACTACCATAACCTAGTAAAAGATATAAAACCAAGGAGGTAAGGCTCCTAGTTTTTCTAGAAAATATATAATTGAAGCTTGAAAAAGATTGTGAACCAAATATGCAGAGGCAGAAGTAGTTCGTGGTTGGGGCAGCAGTATTTAGCAAAAGCTCGTCTAGAAAATATCTAATTGAAGTTTGAAACAGATTGCGAACCAGATATGCAGGGGCCGCAGTAGTGGAAGTTAGTGGAAGTTTGTCTAGAAAATATATAATTGAAGCTTGAAAAAAATTATGAACCAAATATGCAGGGGCAACAGTAGTTCGTGGTTGGGAGCGCAGGCCTGACTAGGTTAGGTCGGCGACGGCAAGTTATGCAAGCAAGGCAGTAATCGGTTGCAAGCAGAGTCATAACAGGGGAGCAGCTTAACTGGCCTACGACCCATTTGGGCGGTGACCTCACTAGGAGGGGTGCGGGGTGTGCCACACCGGGTGACACCATCACGACCTGACACCGAGTGGTGACACCAAAATAAAAATAATATTGCAAATATGACAGAGCAGACAGAGCCCTGTCTAGACGGGTTTCATAAAAGGGATCTATGTTTCTTATTGTTAAAGGAAAACCAATCACCAATAACCTGGTCTATACTCATCAAAAGGCGCAAATATAAAACTAGAATGTATTATCTTTTTTTCTATGGTCATCAACTTCATCTCAGAACTTAGCAATCTGCACATAACAAAAACAAAAAAAGTAGGTAACCTCGGCGACAATCTAAAAATGAGGTGAAATGAAAACAGGTAGCAATGTTCTCGTACCGCATCGACAGTTTTTGTGATTTTCGCAATTGCATCTTCTAAAGGATGAGCTCCAAGACATCCCTTCAGGCTATTCACTACTATACCCAGGACCAGCGCAACTCCGTATGCCAAGAACTTGACCCAGAGAACAGTGGACTGTCGAGGTGCTCAAATTGGGATGCTGACATTCATCTTATAATATTTCTATACAGTATTAATGAAAAACAGTGGATGAAATGCAAGACTTTCCATTTCAGCCATGAATACCGAACATGAATGCAGACAGAGTGACATGCAACTACTTAGCTATCATAGCTGCCGAACACCTTGCCTGCCTACATAGCTACCTACCTCTCCATTTACTTAACAACCTACCTACTAACCTAGACGGCTACCTACCTACCTACCTACATTCCTACCTACCTACCTACCAACATACCTACCTACCTACCTACCTACCTACCTACCTACCTACCTACCTACCTACGTACCTACGTACCTACGTACCTACCTACCTACCTAGCTACCTACCTACGTACCTACGTACCTACCTACCTACGTACCTACCTACCTACGTACCTACCTACCTACCTACCTGCCTGCCTGCCTGTCTGCCTGCCTGCCTACCTACCTACCTACCTACCTACCTACTACCTACAAACATAATTGCATACATACATGCACACATGCATTCAAATATAGAGACATAGATTAGCTCGTAGACTAATCTGCATGCTAGAACGTACCGGAGCAGTAATCGGGGGGGGGGGGGCACGTCTCCCTGTGCTAGTGGAACATTACGTGGGAACAAGAGAGGTTGCTTCGCTGAAGACAGACAAGCCATCGGAATAACTACTCAATAGAACCAAAATATTGCCTTTCACGAAATAGAAGATGGGATAACTTCCGCAAAGACGAAAAAACGGGGGCAAATCTCTAACAATGACTTCGACAAGGTTCATCATAACAGCCCTCGTATTTATAATGAACTTACGATCTGAAAATGTTCTTCCTCCAAAGAATCTTAGCCAACGATCCGTGTAGTTAACGTCGCCCGGTTTTACGTTAGAGTAAGCCTTTTGGCTTGCTCTAAAATCCTGGGCTCATTGCTGATCCAGTATGTCGAGTCTCTATTGCGAATAATAACCTAAAATTAAAAAAATCTTTAAAATTGTAATATCTTCTTACTGACCGGACTAGCTGCAGCTTACGTTATGCTGTATTTATACCTTTCTATTTTTATATTTATCAGCTGGCGAATTTTCTTCTTGATAGCTTCCTCATTGTCAGATAATCCTGAAAAGTGTCATAGTCGCGTTCAAATTTGTTCAAATAAGTTAGCCGCCGTAAAGAAAGTTGCCATTCAAAAAAGCAAGCAATTATTGGCTTATCTAATCATAGCAAAGTATAGTTACTATAGCCAAAGAATAGTAAAGTAAAGTAATTCGTTTCAATAATTGAAGTAAATAATAATTGGTGCATTTTAAATACTGGTTTTCTGTTGCTCTACGTAAACACCCTATTTTACTCACCAAAGCAAGTTTTTCAGTAAAAGATACAAATAGATTAAAGGAAGCATATCTTATTGTTATACCTACTGCATAATACTTTAATATATAATATACACACTCTATTATACATACAGTAGAATTTTGGCTTGCATTGCTTTTTAATTAAACCGGTAACCCTACTTGCAATTTTATTTATAATTATATGTTTAATTTAAAATGCTTATTTATAATCTACTTGAAATTGATCATTAACTAAGAAAATTACATTAAAAGTAAGGCTTTAATTCTTAAAAATTCTCTAAAATTCTTGTTTGTACTTGATCTGCATTTAGATGCAATATGATATATTTGTATATGCCTACGAAAATTAATGCCTTATTCATATTCGTTCCTTTTCTAAAGGCCCTTTCAGATGCAAATACTTTAAGTAATATACACGGTATAAAAGTTATAAAGTTAATTTAAAATTAATAACATAAACTTAGAAATATAAAAGACTGGATGACGGGCATCTGTTACCTTAGCTGGTTGCATACAGCGGTAGTTTACTTGATAGTGTCCGGTGCAGTATTGAATATCACGGAACAAAAATAAACCGAAGGATTTTGCATGATTCGAAGCGATAACAAGCTGAATTGTGTTGGGCCTAGTTATTTAAGGTAACAGAATAAAATATATTGGCTTTCTTCAAAAGATCTGATATAGAACACCCGTAAAAAAAAACAAAAATGGCTTTCTTTAGACCATTTGTAGTTCTACGAGCGGAACGTAAATTTACCAAAAATTGCCAAATTGCCAATATTAGCATACGCATTGGTATCGAAAAACGCTTGTAAAACTTTAGCTACTGGAAAAGCCCTCCGAAAAAAAACAACTTAAGCGAGGTTCTCACAATGAAATTTAAGCTTTAAATTGCCATAAGTGACTAATGGAAGTATTATCTTTTTCTAAATCCATGTTTCTCCGGATACAAGATAGACTCGCCGGGTTGGATGTAGGTACATCCAATACCTAGTTACCCGCCAAACCCGTTTTTAGCGTTACCTTGCGCTACCTTATTATGCTTTATTAATAAGCCGACGGCTTTCTTGGAGAACCATGCCATCTAAACATTAAGATCTGGACTAAAAGCAACTACGCTTTTTTTTTTCCCGAGATGTATTCGCCAATTATAATAATACAAGAACAACAAATATAAGCCCATCCAGTAATAAAT
>QQSS02227782.1:0-10422 GCA_003687565.2 Craspedacusta sowerbii | reverse complement strand
GTTAAGCAATTCCTTGGTAGGCAGATAGTGACGAAGTATAGCTAGAATTCCGTTTGCTCTTTGTAATTTAGGTAGTAATTTGCTGCAATGGGCCTCTCCATTCATATGCTTATCTATGTATATGCCCTATCTATGTGGCTACCCTGTTTAGCGAATCTCCTAAGAAGACCTAACCAGCACAGTACGACTTCGTCGTCCGCTGGGAAGGTCTTCAAGAGGAGTGTCTCCTGGTACAGGGGACAGTGCGATGTCAGTTTCTCGATCGTTGGATCATCGACCAGTCGTCCTAGCCTCCCTTTGAGGGCAAATATCGAGCTCTGTAGATCCTTGGGAGGCTCAACTAAGATCCGACGACTGGCCTCATTTGCTGTCACCGACGATCGATGGACTGCACATCCGGGGAAACTCCTGGCTCTTCACCAACAACAACACTATAATTAAACCTTCCACTTGTTCCCAGAAATACAAAAACGCTCTTTAATTCCAGTAACAATGTATTCTTAATCTCCTCAAAGTCCTTGCCGCGATACAAGCAAACCATCACTTTTGGTTTAGGAAGTTGAAGATCTCAAGGTCCAAGGGTTTGGAACTACCTTCCAGAGCATATTCAGTCAAGTGCCAATGAAGGTCCTTTCATGTTAAATATTTTAAAATAGGATAGCTCCTACCATGGTTGTCATGCATGGAGCAACAGTTCTAATATTTCGCAAAACTTCATGAATGTTAAGCGGGTGTACCGCGAATTTCAAAAATCCCAAATTCGAAGTTTCTCTCACTTAAGTTTCTTGGTTTAATTAAATCTTCAACTGACCTAGACTATATTGCTGCTTTGATGCATGAATGTTAATATCCGGACATAAAACAATATTTGAAGTACAATGAACGTTACATCCTTTCCTCTCAACAAGCATAACCAATAATCAGTGGCCTGGCTATTTACTTCAGGCCCCAACTGAAACGCTATTCCAAAGATTCCAGGTTCTTTTCTGCAACGACTGGGTCGTGTTGAGCGGTTCGCCGTCCCCGAACGTGTTCACCAATTCTACCCGCCAACTGAACTTTTATTTTTCAAGGGCATAGCGGCAGCTCATCCATTTCTTCATGCTTTGGCTCCTTTCTCTTCAACCGGATTTTCTGAACTTTGGATTCATCCGGATTCTCTGAACTGACAATTTTTCTTGCATCAAGCAACGATCAGCTTCAATTCCAGCATCGATTGTTTTCACAACTTTGATGAGTTGCTGGCTCTTAGTATGCTGTCATTGCAAGCGATGTAATTAGCAGAGGAAATTCGAACTTATACCCCACAGCATCTCGTGGCAAAAGAACGACGTGACCTTAGGCACAGTTATAACGCATGACGGTACCACCAACATGCAAGACCCACGGCCTTCAGGAATCATTGGCATCATTGCATACAATAGCTCCCCATCAGGGACGGCTATGGTCGAACCTCGAACGTGCTTTTGCTTCGGCAAAGATGATGAGATAGTGCGATGTATACGCTCAGCTAAGTGAATTTTTCTGGAAGACAAGGACTGTTTGCTAAACTTTAAATACACGGGTTAATTGCATGGTTTGCAATAGAAAAGCTAGATATACGTCAAATATGATTTGAAAGAAGGTTAATAAACATCTGGAAGACCCTATCCAGGCTTTGCCAACAAGAAAGCAAACACTCTACCATCAAAGAGGTGACAAGCAAATTTGACGAACTTACGCATGAGATAGAAGTATTTAAAGATCGACTAGTTCAGCTCGAAAGGAAACTAAACATGCAAAGAAAGCCATGGGTTCATAGCAACCATAGAGAATTCTTGAATGTAACAAATCTTGATATTCTGGAATACATGCACTAACTTTATAAAACGTATCGACATTTAATTTGTTACCTTTGCGATCCAGAATTTCCGTGATTATTTTCAATGATATGGCCTAGCATTAAATTGGCTTGGGATGGTCTTAAATTAATAATTCAAACCTCGCGGAAAAAATCGTGGATTACACCTTGCAGGATAACGTCAAATGTTCATGAGTCGTAATGCTCCAAGGACATAGCGAGTGTCTGTTATGAATATTTTTCAGCAATCGGTGAGGCAGTTGAGTGTAAATACCTACTCCCAGGCTTGACTTCAGTTACTATTCGAAAGGACTCGTAGGAAACAACGTGTGTCTCTTTGACACGACGCTTGCGACGTATCTAAAATCATTGATGGCCTCAAAACATCAGAAGCATCAGGGCCAAATAGCATTCCTCCTAGATTATTCAAAATGGCCAGTGTTGCGATTTCGCAATCCATATCTGTTATTATTAACCAGTCCTTTTCGCAAGATCGCTTTTCATCCTGTCTGAAGCTACCAAAGGTCATCCCAGTGTATAAATCTGGTGTGACGGACTTGTGTTCTAACTATATTCCTATTTCACTTCTTTGAAATTTCAGTACTTATTTGAGAAGGCAATGCATTCTCGCCTGAACTCGTGCATGTAAAAATATGACTTAGCTTACGGTATCAGTTTGGAATCGCGTATAAAAAAGTCTTCGATATGACAAATGCATTCTCCGTAAGAAACAGAATCACAACACTATTTTAAGTCACGTAAACGAGTGTGTTGCGTGCTTCTAAAAGACAGCCAGGATGTCGTGACGATTGACTCAGCAAATGCTGCAACCAATTACGTAGAGAACGGGGTTCCGCAAGGCTCTGTGCTGGGATCCCTGGTCTTTTTCTTGTATATAAACGAGTTGCGATAATGCCTTATAAATTCGGTTGCTCGTTAATTTGCCGATGACACTAAGATCCTGTCATATCACTAAACGTCGCTAAAAGTTATTCAAAAGTCTTTAACTAAGGATTTAGGAAAACTTTGCGACTGGCTTTGCGCAAATCCTCTGTCACTATGTACTCAAAAAAGGACCTTGTCCTGTATAAGCCAACTAGGCAAATTACTTGACTTCCACCTCACTATTTTCTTCGGAAGAACTAAGGTATTTTCGTCGACCAGGTTGATCTACTGGGGAATCTAATCTAATCTAATCTAATCTAATCTAATCTAATCTAAACTAATCGAAGTACCCTTTACCTAGAAACCCACTTTGCCGTACTTTCCGAAATAAACAAAGCAGCTGCAATCTTATCGAATCTTTCAGCAAATCGTGCCGCTAGAAGCTCTTACAAACCTTATACTTTTGCCTGATACCTTTCATACGGATGCCTTTTCTGGGGCTTTGCAAATAAAGCTGTATTAAGAATGTTATATCGCATGCAAAAGAACAAGAGCCATACGAATCATAAGTTTCTCAAATTTTGATGACCCAACCGCGAACCTCATTTTGACAAGTGCAAATACATAAACCTAATGACGTAATTGAACATCGCAACCTTTTCATGTGCGAGTGGAATAATGGCACCTTGCTATATTCCATTGACTCACTTACGTTGCAAGGACTAAAAATGGCAGCATAGAAGGCCTCACAATTAGTGACCTTCACATTTACATTGGGCGAAAGACCCTTAAAGGATGTTCATCCTTATATCCTCGACAGGTTTATTGACTTAGAAATAGGCCTGAGTAGCTGAAAATTACAATTTCAGAGACAGCTACAAGACCTCGTCACCTCGCAGTAACTGGGCTTAGCATTGCTACAGTGCTCTCGCGATATAACTACTTGCTACACCTTGAAACTGTTTGACCTATGTTCGTTGAGAATGATAGCTGTACTTGTTAGGTTCTCTATTTTCGATTCGATTGCGTCAGCATCTATCAGTAATGAAGTGTCAGGGGGATCTTCTACTCATTAACTCTGCGAAGAACACTAAGTCCCCAAATAGCGACCTGATATCCCCGTCGTGTGCGCGTTATATTTCAGCATCCTATTCGAGGGAAATCGTTGGTGTTGCTGTTTCTGTCAAATAGCATATCCTTGTCCTGCTTTTGCTCCCCATGATTCCTTCCTGTTCTTGTAGTTTCGATTCTTCTGGTGAAATAACTTGCCATGATTCCAACTATTCTAATATTGAAATACTTTTCAAACAAGGGACCGAATAAGCAAAATCCAGTACGTAGTTCATGTCTCATTCAGTCCACAACTGAGTGTTGAATTTTTCCTAATCAGATCTCTGCAAATGTGTACCACAACAAGACACATAGCATAGACACACACAAGAGTGCATAGTGCTGAACCTCTGAATCACTATGTTTTCCTGAGTATCGGAGTTCAGGGACTCGTGGCGGCGCAGGAATTCACGGATAAGAGGCGGGCAAATCAGAACGTGGGAGGGGTGCTGGATACGGTGGCGTTCACAGGCACATTCCTTGCTCTCTAGTTAATTCGGAATCCCTGCTAACGGAAGTATTAACATAGGCTAGTCAGCGACGATAGAATTGACTGTATACCAACTCAGCCTGTGGAATGTCTCCGTCTCACTCACATGCACCGTTTGGGTTAGTTGGTCTTTTCATTGTGCGAAAAAGATCGACCTAACGTTTTAAAATGCCATTTTATTTAGAACTCGAAGAATTCTGGGTTTGACCTTGCATTTATCAGAGAAATACCCTACATCGCTCTCTCTGAAGCAATTCTTCAGAGCTCAAGTTTGTTCCTCAAGCTTTATGGCTGTCAATACCGGCTGGATACCCGCGCAGGGACAATGTCATTCGCTGCTTAAATTGGACATTTACAGCGCACTTTCAGTTGCCATTCACACAATATGTTCACAACAAACACACGGTTTAGAAAGGCTTCCAAAACCCCAGAGGTAGCTCGACTTGGAAGGCTTTCAAATCTTGCTAAATCCGTCTCCATTTAAGCATGGTGCACGGCAAGTAATCAACGCGAAAGAACAACAACCAGCGATTGATAGGGTCAAATGTCTTTCAAACAGTGTACTCGGCCCATTAAACAGAAGTATTACTAAACGCCAATACGACTAGCACCATCTGAGTACCAAAAGCAAGCCAAAAATTCATTCTCATCGCGTAAAAGTTGAGGAAATCGCAACTGAAACGCAAGAAACAACTATCGCTTGAAGATGATGTATTAAACCAGGCACTATCCGGGTGGCACGATCTTTAAACGCCCTTTTAAATTGAAGTAACTGCGCATGTACACTAGCCCTTCACAAAACTACCGAGTCTTTCGTTCGTGCCGCATATAGCAGTGTACAAGAAACCCGAACACAAGAATATTTTTACAAGAAAACTTGATCCGTCTCTAGGTAAACGCTTAACCGTTCCAACTAAAGAAACTTTGGTCGTAATGATCTTAAACAGACGCCGTCATGGCAACAAGCAGGAAGACATATGGAAACTTTGAAAATCTGAAAGAGGTCTTCCGTTCCTTCTTGGGTTTCGAATTCTTTGAGCACGAAAACTGTCACGGTCGACATCAGTTCAGGTGCAATCGACAAAAATATAAATACCTTCAGTTCCCTATCGTCAGACGGTGATGCATTTGCAGAAGAGTGGTAGAACGAACTTGAACGAACTTGACCCATTGTACAGTCACATGCGGCACCAAAGAAGTAGCTTTTTATCAGATCCGAATTCGTCAGTCTAGATGAAGCGGGCTGGAAAACAAAGACACATGCACAGAAATGTTATATGCTGATACAGAAAAGCGCATACAGAGCGCAGTTAAGAAGCTATTGGGGCTTTCACACTGTACCCATTACAGATATTGAACACACTAGACCCTCTAGGACCTTCCACACCCAAGAACACTCATACCCAACACTGCTCTCCTACAAGCTCACAACAACCATGGACACACGTACCCAATTTTGCTCTTCCTGCAAGTACATTGCATCCATGCGCATTCATGAACACTAATAACTAACTCCCAAAAGCTCAGAATGCAAACACCAAACGAGCGAGCAAAACGTGCACACAAAACGACCCATTTTTTTTTTATTTTTGCCTCTTTGCCCCAAAAGCTAAAACGTTACAGGCTAACGAAACAATGGACTCATCTGACAGCGACATAGATGGGAAAGTATAAATGAAAGGAACCTTGCATTGAACACAGATAGCCTCGGCAAAGCGCCGAGCAATCACCGCTCACCAATCGTCGTCAGTTACAAAGCATCACCCTGCCTATTGATGCGAAGACCATTAAAGCCAACAACACAGGACTCAAAAATTTTTTTTTTATCAAATTAACAAAATGCCCAAGGCCTCTGCGTTCACAAAGCTCGCACAACATCCACAAGCCCATCTGGATCAAGCCAGCTGACAGCTGCTAGTGCGATCACGTAGAATTGTGCCAGCAAAGATGAAGAGTAGCGTCCAGGACAAACAAGGTGAACTTACACTGATCATAAAAACTCGATTCAAATATCAAGAAACATTAAGAATGCGAATAACCTAACGCCTTCTCAAACAATCTAAAAGTAAACATCCACATTAGAGTTAGAAAACATCAAAAGACCACGATATCTCCAATCGCTTAGAGTACCTGCAGAAAGACTCCTTTTGGATAGGAACACCCTAGTGAACAGGCTCCTCAAGTGAAATCCGCAAACTACGACAAAGAGCGCTCCTGGGTCCTTTCCCGTCCCGATGCCAGTAATGCCTTCCTCAAGTCGTTCTATTTAGCAATCTCTGAGAAGTTGGTCAACCTGCGAAGCCACTCCACGTCTTAGACAGACTATACGTTAGTAGATCTATCGTTCTGTACCTTGCGCAGGTTCGTATAGCCGACCAAGTTCTCAGATTCGCGAGGCCATACCGGGCCTAGTTAATTCAACATACACGCGCATACACCGCATTGGAGCACTTATTTTCGCGCTTACAGTGTTACAAGACACAGACACAACAACAAGCATGCTGCCCAGCAACGCACAGGACGACCTTAACAACTGGAGCGCACCAGGCTCGCTCAACTGCAGCAACCATATTTTGTACTTTGGACCACACTTAGCTGTAAAAACAACGCAGAGCGGGGAGTTCGCCTCTTAAGACTGTCGCGGATAAGCAACGTAAACCCTAAATTGCTTAGCAATCCCGATGCCTTTGGCCAAGTAACTTATGCGTGAAAAGCGTGGACTGTTCGTAACGCGTGCGGGGAAAATCCTTAAAGGCCACGGGAATTAGGACACCCCCATTTTTGGGCGACAGAAGCATAGCACAAGCAGGGTACCTTTACTGACTTTCCATTCACTTCAATAGAAACCGTGGCTCGCCGCTAGAATTAACAAAGGATAAAAGTGGTTTAGTAGCACCGAAACTTTAGCTCGCTTCTGAAAATGGCTGGGGTACCTCGAAAATTTTGGTACTCTTCTTTTAGCGATGATCTCCAGACAACGCCAGGACAAGGGCTCCTCCTTGGACAGAAATGGACAGCAGTGATGCCACCAAGTCAAAGGCTTTTAACATACGCGATTGCTGCAAAAAAATCTCGTTTTGCCGCAACATTAGCAAGCAGCGGCGCTGCAGCTCAAACTATACCCTAGATTAGCCAAAGAGCTGGTGGAATCACTGCTTGCCACGCTAAAAGAAACAAGATCGCAAGAACAAAAAACAAAAAATCATAACGATTATTGCACTACGCATAAATAACAAAAACAACGGAAATCAATACGGACCACATGCGGCCGGTATCCTCGTCAGAAAAACTGATCAATACAACATATGATACCGTGCCGCCGATCAAACAAGTAACCAAGTCGCAGAAAGCGGACTTACCTAATGGGCAAGTAAGTCACCTGAAGTTTGGGCTTCAGCTACGAATCCATGCTTTCGTCGTCACGATCTACTGAGCGTGCCATAGCAGGCGATGCACCCGATATCTTGCTGTTTTCCATCGATTCCTGGTCGCTTCTTTCATTAACTGAGCCGCTATCTTTGGCTTGCGAGGAACGCTCTTCCTTACTGCTACTTCGCCTTCCTCGTCTAGCGACATCGCCACTTTCCTTGCTCCTGCTCCTACTTCTACTCGGACTTCCTTTCCTAGACGACCTGTCTCGACTACGACTTCGATCCTTTCTCGTCGCTTCGCGGTCCCGACTGCGACTACGACTGCGTCGCGATTCTTTCTCGCGTACTCGGTCTCTACTTCGTCGACGATCTTTACGATCGCTTTCATGATCGCGCTCCTTATCTCGACTGCTTCGACTTTCTCTTCGTTCTCGGTCGCGCACACGATCTGCATCACGATTCCTATCACGGTCCCTGTCCACGTTTCGATCGCGATCCCGATCGCTGCCTTTCACCCGGTCTCGGTCCCGGTCTCGATCCCGGTCCCGATCACGGTCCCGATCACGATCGCGGTCGCGATCACGATCGCGGTCGCGATCACGATCCCGATCCCGATCCCGATCGCGGTCGCGTTCGCGATCCCGATCTCGGTCCCGATCACGATCCCGATCACGGCCTCCATCTGGGTCCCGACGCCTTCCCCTATCTCGGTCTCTTTCTTTTGCACGATCACGATCCCGTTCCTTATCGGAATTACGACTGCGGTCTTCACGGTCGCGATCACGGTCCCGACTTTTGTCTCTGTCGTTCTGATCCCGATCGCGGCGCCTATCCCGACTGCGTTCGCGATCACGATCGTCGTCGCGATCATGCTCCCGACTTCGCCGCGCGTTGCCATCCTTTTCCGGCTCCTTCGATTCTTCCTTCTTCTTCTTGAGCCAAGGCCGATCCTAAAAAGCAAACTCAGAACATTACCACAAGACCAATGAACGTGCACATCTACACAATAAACCACACTTTTATACATATCTTATCTTTATTATAGTACGTATCATTATACTTACGGATCGATCGATCAATCAATCAATCAATCAATCAATCAATCAATCAATCAATCAATCAATCAATCAATCAATCAATCAATCTATTTATCTATCTGTCAATGTATCTATTTAGCCGCCCATACGATCATCCACCTATTCAAATACATCTCAACCCATGCATTTAAACGTACGTCTACGGTAGCAAAACGCAAAACAAAACGAAGAAAAAAACACTTATCAAGCAAAAAATGAGTGCCGTTTGCCTTCATGGACTCTAGAGTAGCTTTCACCCTCGCATATCCCACGTGCTGCTTGCCCTGCAGGTGGTCATCCACTCGAGACTGCGCATCGCCAACAATCAGAAAGGCACCGCAAACTCCACAAACTTCCATCTGCTTCTCTTGCGAAGAGACTGCCCCCGGGTGATTCTAAAAGAGAAAAATATGCCACAACCAATCAGAAAAGACGCAGTCCAACACCACAAGGCAGGGATGCTTCATATCTTCTGACTGACTAGCACATCAAAAATTCTACTGCCCTCGTCCCAGTTAAGCTCATGAAACATGAATGTCTGTCATTCTAAAGCGACCACTGGCAGTGCACTGGAAGAGCACATCCGGATTCTGACTGACAATGGCATCGAAAATCCCAATGCCCTCGTACCAGTTAGAACTCACGAAGCAAGAACGTACATCGTTTGCTAGGGCTTACTGGCCAAGGACCTCTGGAACCTGACCTGAAAATTAGCGTGACTACCTGCGCCTGGTCCCGCTCCTCTTTGAGCTGGTCGACTAGTTTAGCCATTCCTTGGGCTTCCTCAACTTTTCCTTCCATTCCAAGAGTTTCAACCTGTCAAAGAGACGAGTGGGTACGATAATGAAGATTTCTTGAGTTAGCACAATGAGAGATCATAAAAATACCAATTGCATAGATACCTAGAAACCATGGAGCGCACCCAAATATTTCCCCTCCACCGCCCTTCCTCATAATATCCTGAGCTGCAAGAAATGTAGAATAACCTAGCGTACAACAGAGGCTTTAATCAACACATTTGTGCAGAGCAAAATGAGAAAACTTATTATCAAACTTCAGTACTCTTACTTCTGACTGATACTGAATAAATTATTTAATGGCTTGTAGGAAAATTGAATCCATATTACAACATGTCTCAAAACGTCTAATAGCATACCTCCTCAAGCAACTGCTTGATGTGATCTGAGAGCATCTTCACTTTGTCTGACTCAGACTCCTAAAATGATATTATCAAAGAAACCAAACTTAATCTTTAAAACATTAAGGCATTAAGACAAGGCATCTCCACATTCTCTCCTCTCTCTAGATCCATCTCTCGCTACCCAGGCATGCACGCACACACGAAGACATAAAACGTATATAATATACATATATATATATATATATATACATGCATTTGAGGTACATATATATATATATATATGAGATACATATATATGAGATACATACATACATATGAGATACATATATATATATATATATATATATATATATATATATATATATATATATATATATATGCATTTGAGGTACAGTGGGCAAGAGCAGTTCTTGTACAGGTGTGGTTCAATCTGCAGTGCAGGCCAACATCAGGTAATCAATCCATGGCCCAGATGCCCGGAGACATGTTGAAAATGTTGTGTCGCCTTA
>QQSS02227771.1:0-10422 GCA_003687565.2 Craspedacusta sowerbii | reverse complement strand
CGCATACATAAATAACAACTCCAAAAATAGTGACAAAAATAGCCAGCGCTGACACCAACCTAGGGCCGGGCCTGGGGGTCACCACTGCAACGGCTGACCTGCAGCTACACATCTATTAGTTGCCATCAAGATTTCTTTTCTCTTGTGTATGTCGTTGACAACCGGGCATTTTGCGCTTAAGTGTTCTCGCTTACACACATGTAAGCTTGCGTTGTGTTTTAACGAATCGATTTTGGTTTTCATGCTGTCGAGTTAGAGTGCTGTTAACAATGAAACTTGCGGTGGCGTAATCGTGCTCGGCAGGAGGCGTGCGCTCGGCAATGTTTCCGCAGCATTTAGCGTTGGTTTCTTTGAGCAGTGCTTGCATAAGCTACGTCACGTCAAATGTTCCTGTGCTGCTTTCGCGATACATTTGGGTGTGTACCTCTCGTGGTAATTTCTGTTTTATAATTGAAACAAGCATCGTGTTGTTGATAGTGTTTATTTCAAGCGGACTTTTGAGGCAAGGAATGTGTGTCTCGAGCTTGTCATGGAAGTTTCGTAGACTTTGCGCGTCTGCAGTGGGGTGTTTCATGTTAATAATGGCGTTCATATATGTTGCTATTAGATTTTCGGCTTTCCCGTATCGTTTGTGTAGAAGTTGCATAGCTTGCTCGTAACTGGCATTTGTAATGGGAAGTCCCTTAACTAATTGTGCGGCGTCTTCGGCTAAGTGGGCTGCTAAATATTGTAGCTTGTCTGCGGGGGCGAGGTTGGCGTCGGTGTATACGGCGGCATTGAACTTATCAGCAAAGGAAAGCCATTGCATCGGGTTGCCATCGAAAATGGGTAGTTGCCGTTTCGGGAGATCAAATCGGTGATGCGACGATGAAGCATCGTTTAGCGATAGCGTAGGAGGTTGTGGCGGAATAGCAGCGTGGTTGAAAGTGGAACTTACTTCTTAAGGCGTAGCGGCAGCGGGTTGTAATATTGTGCGAAAAGCGGGTGTAGTGGGTGGTCCTGGCTCAATGAATGTATTGTCTGGCTTGCTTGGTATCCCTGTGATCTTGATTTGCAGCTCGCGTATGTGGTCGCGCACCGCGTCTGCTAGCGAGTTTGATTCCTCGCAGAAGCTGTCTTGGGCTTCCTCGTTGTCGTCAAGAATCCCCTCCTCTTACCTCCTGTTTATCTTTTGCCTTGATGTGTCGCTCGGAGTTGATGCGTTCCGTGACATTGCTATCGATGAACGTCTTTGCTTTCTACTGTGATCATGTCTGCCTTTTTCGAGTGGTAAGTCCAATTCTTTCAAAATTTTAAGGTTGATGCCGTTTCTCTGGTCACTTGCAAGAAAATGTTGGGGATAGGTTCGCTGTAGTCTAATAAGAAGAGAGAACTGAAATAGTTGTAATTGATAATCTTTCCGTACACTGCTGATATTTCTACTGA
The DNA here is from genome assembly GCA_003687565.2 of Craspedacusta sowerbii. Lineage (NCBI taxonomy): Eukaryota > Metazoa > Cnidaria > Hydrozoa > Limnomedusae > Olindiidae > Craspedacusta > Craspedacusta sowerbii. The sequence continues at coordinate 8,997 of QQSS02227771.1, read as the reverse complement.
CTAAATAAATTTACACGAGTTTATATACTGTTCGACGAGGTAGTTGTTATAAACAACGCGTCCAATGAAGGAGCAGGGAGTTTGTGTTAAGGGGTCACTTCCTCCTCGTTGACCCAGCTCTAGTTGGGCCCAGGCGCTTCCTCATGCTCTATATCATGGGCTTTCTATGACAGGATCTTCCAAAGTATGCGCCAGCCCCGGCAACCAGCCCTAAATGCAGGCGAATAATTTTAGTTAACCCTTCAAGGATCGCCCGCCAAAATATCGGCCCAACGGTTCCCCTGCTGACAAGATCCTGGACATACAAATAGACCTCACCATGTCCACTTTTTTCTATCTAATTTGCTCCCTTGGGAAAGCTTGACCAAAACTCTGTGGAGTGAACTTTCACGTTTTGAAGCGTAACTTTCACTGCCACAGCTGGTTTTCTGCTTGCCGATTAATAATTTAGCACTTAATATTCCATGTGCTGGACATTCCTTAATCTGGCTGGAGTATCAGCAGTTAACTGTTGCCCGGTTGCTATTCTCTTTTTTGATTTCCTGCAGAAGCTTTACGTATTCTTCGCATTATCCACTAGGGTGCTTCTAAAATATGAAATTATCAGGATAGTGTTCTCCAACCCTCCATTACATGGTGCTGGTTATAGAGAGGCTGTAAAATTTGCTTTGAGCCAAAGCAACAATATTTAGGCCTTGCTCAACGCTGTCAAAGTTCTTAAATATTTGTGTTGAAACATGTCATTGCGGGTAAAAGAACTGCAGAACACACCCATGACAGTTGTAAATTAGTTATTATGGAAAACTTTGTTCATAGTCAAAGTCAAAATCAAAATGATCAAAACTAATATTCAATAGTCCTCTCAGTCCAATCGTTTATGTTCTTTGCACTATTAACTGTAACTAGACATCAACTGCTGAGGACTTAGTTGGTGCAGAAAATTTTTTTGTCATGGTCATCGACGACTCGAGGTAGATATTGTATCTGTTCTTCATTGCGTGTCAAACTCGAGTTAAACTCTTCAATCAACGCAACTCCACTTTCAGCTAAGTCGTTGACGACTTTGAGAGATTGCACAAGACGTTTGCTTTGTTGATGCTGTGGTGGGATTTCAACTCACTGGGATCGACCTGTAAGAATGTCTAGCATATGCCAAGAATCGCGCAAAAATAGTTTGTGCTCTTTGTAACAAAGTTGTAAAGTTTCTCAGTAGTCGGATACCGAAATGGCTTAAGTCACGTTAGAGCTTCACCAGAACCTTCAACTTCTCGGAGTGCCACTACCACTAAGCGCTTTTCCTATATAGTGACAGCATCATCAAAGAAGCCAAAGCCAACAAGAGTGAGATGCCAAGGGTGGCGCTCAAAGTTTTGTGATGGCACCTTGGCAATTTCGGTCTTTTGGTATTCAGATAAAGCACACAGTGTAGCAAGGTCTTCTTGTGGAGTTTACACTTTGCAGCTGGGCATTCAAACCAGTATTTCAGATATGCTTAAGCGATGAACAGGCTTACTTCTTGCAGTTGATGGCATATCTTGTGTCCATAGAAAAGACCTCGAAACTTCTGACGCCTGGTGCCTTCTTGCAGTGGGTCGTCTTGCTTGCGAAAAAGCCACATCTTTATAGAATAAATGGGCTTTGCCATCCAACGAGCCATGTGAATAACAACTGGGCATCAGAACCGTATTCCACTTTCGGGTGTGGCACCCAAGAAAATGATAGAAAGCTCAAGCAATTTACGGTAGTCGTCACGAGGTTGAGATTTACTCAGCTGAGACTGTGCAAACGTGATGACGTTATTGTTCCAAGGAGCGATCATACTTGCTAAAATGTTATCTCCAGCTGCTGTACAAATGAGTTCTAGTCAAAAGGGTTCCAAAAGTCTTTGAAATGGCCAAGCAACTCCATGAGACCGGGAGACGTCATGAACGCTGAAAACTTTTTCAAGAATAGTTTCTGAGATATTGTGGCGACAAGGTAAATTGATTAACTGTGGGACAAGCTCTGCTGCCAAACAAATACAAGAGACACCTTTTATTCCAGTATTTGAAGACGCTGTATCAAAGCAGAGCCCCTTGATTCCGTCTCGGAAGGCACTGTCATCAATATCTTGTGTAATTGCTTATGCCATTGAACCCGCTTTGCCATCTTGGAGCTTAGGGACAGCTACCAATTTTACCAAATGCTGCCCAAAAACCAGAATCGGAACTCGATCGACTTTGTCTCGTTAGTTTGATAGACTATACGGTCATCCATTGTCTTACAGTCCAATGCAAAATTAGCGGAACTGCCGGATTAAATATTTCTTGAACTTCCAAACTGAAAAGCTTGTGATGCTTCATTCGGGCTCGTCTTACAGCGCTGGCACTAATAATTTCTTTAGCAGTCCTGTAGATACAATCGCAGAAAATATATCTGCAGCCTTTCTGTCCGAAATATTTGTTCTATCAAGAGCCGCAGCTACTTTAAGATTCACAATATCCACAGCGCCGCTCGCTGTCGGTGTCTTGGGAGCATTCGGAATGGATGGACCAGCTTCACGTTCAGCATCTGAAGGCTGTGACGAATTCTCGTCGCTAGAAGTAGAAGTTACATGTGACATCGGTACTGATGTTGTCGCTCCTGTTGATTTTTACAGCTGCTATTTTTCGTTTTATTGCTCGTTCTTCCTTCATTGCAAGTGCATTGTCTGCACCACCCATTATATCTTTCCGACCTTCCTCACACTGAGCAAGTAAAAACAATCGTTGCTCATCAATCTTTACGGTTGACATGGCATCCTGATGGGCAATATTAAAAAGATCGTTTAGTCTTTTGCAAAATTTCTCCTGATTAGACAGATCTGTTGCCGAACTCCGACTTATATTGTTCTTAAGACACTGTCATTCAGAGTGCAGTTTGCAGACATCATTCAACAACGTGATTTCTGGCATTTATTCGAGTTCAGGCCATTTCCCATATCGGCAACAAAAGTGTAACAAATTTGTCAGTAATTTCCTTCAAACTTAAATTCTACACAACGTTCCGCCACATGACGCAAGTCTAGAATATTGAAAAGTTTCCTTTGTCGCACCGAGTAACCAAATACAACTTGCTGAACAAGTATTGTACGCGGCCAATGCATCAGAGTTTTGTTCATTACTCAGTCTTGGTGTAATGGATCTGAAAATCTGCCTTCGAAAGGCAAATCCTAGTAACTTAATTTTCGAACGTTCGGAGAAGAGCACGAAGAATAATCAGGATTTGCCAAGGCGGTGCGCTGGAATCTCGGGAGTTCCTAGGTTCTGCCATTTGACGGACGTGTATTCTGAAATCTAAAACTTGTTGAGCAAGTTTTGAATATAAGTTTAGTTCGAAAAAAATTTTGGTTAGTGAGTCATTATGTTACATTATGGGTGGAAGCACAATAGTATCTACTCGCCGATGGAAGGCTTTAACCGATGCTATCACCAGTCGTCAAACGGTTGTGCACTACAAGATGGTATTCTCACGCAGATGCAACAAAAGCTCTCGTTTCTGGCTATTCTAGCATTAGATGTCTGCACTGGAAACACTTCGAGATGACGCAGTTCATAGGCCTGAATGCCAGCTGGAATCTGAATAACTAATCAAAATGATGAAAAATCTCGAAGCTGGGATAATGGCAACAATATGGCACACCGTTCTGCAAAGTTTTAATGTAGTCAGCCAAGCTTTGCAAGAGCCTAAACTGCATCTCAACTATATCTCCCTTTGACAGTCATGTGAACTTCGTTGTATTGCAACGTGACAGATTAAAATTTTTTGAAACCAAAGGCAAAGGACTTTCAGGCAGTACCGCCTATCGTGTTGATGGGGGAAAACAAGGAAATGAAATACAAAAGTATGCATGGAGGATTATGTACTATATGCTGACATTCCATCTTCAACCCCTCCAAATAGTGCCGTTGAAACACCTGCAGAACGTCTCCGTTTGCACACATTGTTGCCTAATCTTGACAAGCTGCTTGAAGCAGTCACATACGCACTTGATGCTTACTTTAAAATTGTCACTAACTTTTCATTCTTACGTCATCTCACATCCTTGACTGTGGATGAAATAGATATAGCAGCTAATTCTCTAGTTGAAATGTATGGAGATGATTTAGACAATGAACTGTCGACTGACTTTCATTTCTTCGCCACAATTTTGAAGTCTAACTCCGTAGCAAAAAGAAGTGATAAACAACTTGAAGAGGTTTAAGAGCTCTGTGTACCACACAGCCATGAATAACATTTCATTTCGAAGCTCCTTGCCCAACGTGGTGAGTATGATGTCAACTTTCTTGACACTAATGCTGACAAACTGCACTGCAGAAAGTTCCCTCAGTGTTCTCAAGAGGGTCAAAAACTATCTATGTTCAACTATGTGCCAGCAGCGTTTGTCTAATTTATCACTTCTTGCTATTGTGCATGAGCTGCTTGAATCACTTCCCATGGATGACATCATCTCGTCTGCATCGTCATGTTTTGCTTAACAGAGAACTTGCAATGTCGAAAAGTGTCAATCTCGTTGTAACTATGTCAGTTATGTGAGCATATGTATGCTAAGCATGATTGTATCGTGCATTATGCCTAATACTTAAGAATGTAACTTATGAAGATGCTGATTTGTTAAATGTGCATTACGAGCGTCTGTGGTTGCTTTGCGGTTTTAATTTGGTGCAATTTTCGATTAAGTTTTGGAATATTTAGATCCAGCCCCTAAGAGCTTTTCGCCTCCGGCCCCTTGAGGGTGTAACCCGGCTTTGGATACAAGATGTCAGTACTCGATGGAACTCCACCTGTATGTTACGTCGCCTGTGTGAACAACGTCATGCGCTCAGCTTTTACTGTTCTGAGGTTGATGTCATTGCCGCATCTTTGAATGCACATGGAATGTACTCGTGAAGTTAGTTCAGAAGCAGCACGCGTTTCGCTCATAATTCGTCTAGTTGGCGTTTTGCGTAACATTCTTATCAAAGATGGGAACGACGCGGGCATAAAAACAATGACAGCAACTCCGATCGACTCGCTCAATGAACGTTTCGCGAACATTCAACAAGAACCACTGTACAGCATCGCGACACTCACCGATCCACGATTCAAACATAAATTATTCTGCGATCAGCCGAGTGGCTCCGATCTCCACAAGCATCGACACAGAATAAAGATAGTACTTGTCTGAAAATGTGGTATCACGAGCAGAACTGCAACCAGAACTGCTCCGAATCTGGGTAGCATTGCTGTTGTATGCTTATGTTCACCACCAACTAGTGTACTTTCCAAACGCTTGTTCAGTGTGGCAAGCAAAATTAGTTCACATTGCAAACTCAACTAATGATTCGAATGGTTCACTAAGATTGTTAAAGGACGGATTGAAACTTATGTTAGATACTAACCTCTGGTGATACTCATGTTCTACCCAAAGCTACTCCCCTTCGCATACAAATTCTAGAAAAGCGGCCCTCAGGCTCAGTTCTTGATGTACCAGCACAGCATGCGGTTGACTCAACCGAGACAAGAAAAAACAAGACAAGAAAAGAATCTATTTTTCCAAATGTGCATACAAAGAATTAAACATAAAATGATTAAGTAAAGCGCAAAAATGGGAAGAAGGGCTCTTCGTAGCAAAGCTAATCAGAGTTGAAGAGCCCCCCTCCCCTCTAGTACTTCTCGATAGAAGTATGCTTAATCTTCCTAAACATAACATCGTTTGATAAACAAAAAGTTCATCGCAACAGCCTTTGGCGAATGTGGGTCAAGCGGGCTGCTATCGACTATGTTAGAGCTAATGCACTTGCTTTGTGCACAAGGCTGCCAAGATCTATCTTAGCATTTGGTAGTTTGGAGTGTAAGTAGATTTCTTTTAATTGCGTTTTGCTAAAAACGAGCTCTACATTTAAGTCAGTAACTTTGTTGCTGTCATTTCCGGTAATTCCCAAATATGATCTTAAGGAGAAGAGAGATTTTAAGGATATCAACAATTCATCCTTTTTGCCAGTCATACATAAAAATAGATCTATTCAGTTCTATTAGGCCGTCAAGCTTGAGAATTTGTATTTGAGCAAGTAATTTTGGTGTAGGGTCGTCAAGTTTAGAAAAGGTTTCTACTCTGAGAACCTGCTTCTGTATGCGATATACTCTTTGTAAGACAGTTCTATTTGCGAAACCCCACATATGATAGGTGGCTTTGAAAAAGGCTCAAATACAGACTTGTGAGGGTTTTCAACGGGACATAACGCCGAATCTTTGATAAAATTGCAGCAACTCTGGTAGATTTCTTGGATCTGCAACCTGTGGCGTCCATGGCAAATCAAGAGCCCTAAGTATTTTACCTTGTTTGAGAGACATATTTTCGTGCTAAAAGGTAACCGGAACTCATATTTTTCCTAAGTGACTTGAAAATATCAAGGTCAATCTTTTTAGCATTTAGAGAAAGACGATTTGGCCATTTAAGTATACTAAAAAAAGCAGCGGTCCCAGAACAGAGCCTTGTGGAACTCCTTAGTCCATGCTCTAAGTCCTGGATTGCGAAATAAGCAGAGTCACAAGCGGAATCAATCATCACGAATTGCGGGCGTCCTGTCAAAACTAAAAGAGAACCAATCCTTTGCATGAGCTCGAACACCGTAGTGTTCAAGTTTACTTAGTATTATGTCATAATAAACGGTGTCAAATGCCTTCTACAATTGTTCACTCCGCATATATAATTACCTTTGTCAAGGTTTTATTTTTCTAGTTCAACTATGATAACAAGGGCATTATCTGTTGAATGTTTTTTTCGATAACCAACTGGAGCTCATGAATTAAATTATCTTTTTCTAGGTATTTGTTCAGACGATCATGCATATTTTGCTTATGTTTGAGAGTAGTGAAATAGGACGGCAGTTTGAGCAAGATTCACGAGAGCCTGATTTATAAACTAGGATAACTTTCGCTAACTTTAAACAGGTCGGAAAACAAGCTAGTGCAAATGGTTGGTTAATAATCTACGACTAAGAACGCAAAATGAATTTGCTCGCTATTTGTAACAGTCGCGTCGGTATACTATTTGGTCATGACGCTTTGGACATGTGCAGATTATCAATAATATTTGATACCTCCGTAGCTGTCGTGTCCGAAATAAACATACTGTAGCTAACAATCGATTTCATGTAATATTGAAAGTCGTGCTTTGCAGTTTTCATGTTGGTGTCAACCGATTTGCCAAGCGATGAGAAGTATTCAGTAAATGCAGTGGCCGTGTACTTAGGACTTGATGAAGTGCGTCGATTAATTGAGATTTTGCTGGTGTAACATGCAATTAGTGTTTAGAGATTTTAATAAAAGATTTGATGCCTTCACAAGTTTTTTTTTAAATATCGCTGCTATTTCTCTAAATTTCCTTTGATCTTAATTTATTTTCTTCCAATTTATTTAATATTTATTGTTGTGGTACGCATTTTTTTAAAAAACCTGTTCTACTATTGTTACGGTAAGTATAAGTATTAGACAACAGAAAGATTTCGTTGGGAATGCCAAACCAAAGACTTTATCAAGATCTGCTGTGACACACTTCTAGGAGTTTCCGTCAATATGACTGTGTTGCAAAAGTGAAGGAGAGCTTTGGGTTTCATAGCCATGGAGAACTATCTCTTAAGTGAGTTGAATGCACGATATCAGGTCTGTCAGGGAAGGCTATGACTGGGATGCAAATGCGGCGAAGATCAGGAAATTTGCCTGCAGCTTCAAGGCAATTGAAATTCTTTCCGCTAGCATGTTTCAGCCATATCAGGAAATTAGGTTTCTTCGATAACTCCTTAGAAAGAAACTCGATGAGAGGATGGATTATGTCGCGCTTCAGCGATTCTTTGACAATATCGCGGTAGCATGCCTTGCGGACAGATAGTCATGTGTTCCTAAGTGGCCAAATTAGAATCATGCAGGCTCGAGCGATTTCAGGGCCTTGCGAATAGGACCAGGTATTGCTGTATGTTAATGTCTAAACGATAGTTTCTATAGAATGTTGATAAAAGAGAAGAATATACAATTGAAAGGGATAATATACAAATTTTACAAAAAAATATCGCAATTTAATTGTCGCCCTGTTGCGAAAAGTTAAAATATTGCATTTTCGCGATGTGCCACAAAAACCTCACTGCGCTTTCTCTATAGGTTTTAGAAGTGTATACTGACTTCAGCCTGAGTTGATTGTGGAATTACAAGTTATCACCCTCTCCAGTTGCGACGTATATTGTAGTACTAGTTGCCCGCAACTTATCATGAGCTTCACAGACTTGGTGCGTATACCGTTATGTTTAGAAAACAAGAAAGATGTGACAGAATTTAAGCAGAGTAGTTATTGCTGATGGCTGAGGTAATGCATTCCTGCTTCAAATGTCAAGTTTTATGTTGAATGAGTTCTTTGACAGACAGGGGTAAAAAATTCACGATTAAAGATTTCATCTCATGAATTAACGCAAACTATTTAAGTGACCACTCCACAACGAATATCCACTTCAACTTGTGAACTGAGACTGAAAAAAAAAATGCACTCGTTTGCATTCAAGTGAGAAGGAGTTGTTCTCGAGGCCAGGTCGAAACAGGTTAACGACGCCAGTTCATCGTTTGCTTGTACACACCGCATACCAAAGACAAGACAGACGCTAGAGAGACATTGTCCAAACTCAATTCCAAAAAGTTTCGATTCCAGCAAACAATTTAAACCTCAAGTAAAACATTCAAGTCGAAGAAAAAACTCTAAAAAATAGAATTTAGTGTATTGCATTGACTAAGGTCGAGAAGGACACGAAATTATCAACTTTACTAGTGTTTTGAAAATACATACATAAATCCATAAACATATACATGTAAATATATATATATATATATATATATATATATATATATCGATAGATAGATAGGTATAAAGAAAGATAGGTATAAAGATAGATAGATAGATAGATAGATAGATAGATAGATAGATAGATAGATAGATAGATAGATAGATAGATAGAT